>WOXC01000615.1:0-97100 GCA_011680675.1 Gymnobelideus leadbeateri | reverse complement strand
TTCACTCCTTAGGCACACCTGGAATGTTGGCATATACAATCTATATAATATGGCGACATCACACAGCATTTAATGAACAAAGTAGGGGCTAACTGGGGGCATTGTTTGTAAGGTATCACCTACCCACCGGGAGAGTTGATCTAGTTCCATAGAAACCCTATCTTCTTGCCTAACTAACCAGGCTGTGATTGGATGAAAGAAAATGACACAGAGACTTATGAGTGACAGCTGTGCAAGAGTCTTTTCAGGGGACAGTGAGACCAACAAAGATGAACACTATGAAATCTGAAGCAAAAACCACAGGAAACAAATGCTCCTTTCAGCTGAGCTGAATTCAGTACTAGGGCTCCTTGCCCCAAATCTGAAGGTTCTTTCTGCTGGGTGATGAATTGGTTATTGTATTACGCCATTTACCTTAATTAGGGTGATCAACAGAGATGGAGTTCTCTTTCTTCTCTTTTCTAAGATGACTCAGGGTGGTAAAATGACCAGATTTAATGCTTGCTTCTAAGTAGCCATATCTTCAATCAGTCATACAAATTAGTCTAGACCCTAAAAAAAATTAGAAACCTAAATGCAGTAGTCAGGGAATTCTCACAGTGCTATGTAAATGCTAGATATTATTACCAGTTTATAACTTTTCTTTATGAACTTTTCTACATGATCACTTTCCTTCATGGAGCTAGCTAACAGCAGGACAATGAGGAAATGTGAGGCAGGATCCAAGGATGGAGAAGTTTTGGAGCATGGACACTGCTGGGAAAAGCAGGTCTAGATGGGCTAGCATCATGGGGTTCTCTGGGCTTTCTGGGCTCTTTCTGCACCCAAGTCAAACTCGACACAATTTTAAAATAGGTAGCTCTTCCTCAGTGCCTTCTACTCTTCAAATGACTATGTGGAACCTAGTTATTTCTAAGGTCAATTTCTGCTATGACCCTACCTCCTCCCAATAGTTCCTCTCTCCTCTCTGTGTTCTTTCCTTCAGTTCCAATATATCCACAGCTTGTGAACACTGGATATGTTAGGATTGAAGGAAAGTACTGAGAAAGGAGAGTGGAGCTATGCAGGTGTGATAGGGTCATAGGAACTAGAGCTGAAATAGACCTTAAATATCATTAAGTACCACACAGTCATTTGAGGAGAGAGGGCTCTTAAGGTAGAATACAGTTCGGGGACATTTTGGATAATATTCAGTTCTTCAACAAATGAAAAATATTCTTACAATATTATAAGTGTTAATAGCTAACATATATAAACCTTTAAGGTTTATTAATGGCATTATTCATTTGATCCTTCCAACAACTCTATGAGGTAGGTGCTATAGGTATCTGATCCCCTATTATTCCTATTTTACAGATGGGAAGACAGGGGCTCAGAGACATTAAGTGCCTTGCCTATGTTTATACAGTTATAAGTATCAGAAGGAGACTTTGAACCTAGGTCTTTCCCTTACCTCAAGCCCAGTGGTTTTTTTGTACTGCAACATATAGAGATAAACAATTACGTAATTGAAAGGGATACAAATGTTGTGAAGAAAACCTTTAAAATTAGATTTTCATCCCAAGTTTACATTTGTAAGAGGTATAGATGCCTTGAATCAGGTTCAGAAGAGTATATTATTATTATTGCTTTTCCTCCACTTCTCTTCCATCCTGTTCTATTATTCTTACTATATCTTCTGTTCTGTAACTTCCGAAGTACAAAAGTGAAAGTGACTTTTTTCTTCTGAGAATTTTTGTACCTTCTTTTAACTGCTGTGTTCAGGCATCATTAGCTGCCTGTAGGCATCAGACATTTAAAAATGGATGCTTTTTAAAGCATTCCTGGGGGAAAGAGTTTGACCTGCATATGCATTAGCTGTGCAGTCTAAGGAGAATCTTCTATGTTAAAAAAGGGTTCTCAGCCCCAGTATTTAGTAGAGCATCTGCAATGGCACTTAGCAACTGCCAACAGATGTGTTTGTCTTAGCTAGGGAGAGCTATTTTTATATTTATAACAAGTTTAAGGTATAAATGAAAATGAGTAACTAGGCCGTTTGATCCTTTCTAATAGACAGAATTTTGCATTCTCCAGTAATGATTTTGGAAACCATAATTTACTAGCTACTTGTAACCATTAGCTGTGCTTTGTTACAAAAGTGGTTCTAGGAATTACTCAGGCCATAGCTACCAGCCAAACCTGTTGGGGAGGTATTTCTATACAGTAGCATTCTAGAAAGGACTGATATTTCTAGGCCTTAGGGGAAATGCACCTTTATTTTTATTAACCTATAACTGAAATTTAGCATTTTCTTCAATTATAAATGTAGGCAACAAACATTTTAAAATGAGGTCCATAGGCTTCACTGGACTAGAAGGGGCCCATGGCACACAAAAAGTCAAGGACTCTTAAATTAGAGGGTTTCTGGTCATATAGAAAAAGACCTTTTGCTACTGAGTTTGTAGACACAGGCATGGGCAAATCTCAGTGTCTTACTGCAGCATAAATTGAATACGCAGGGCATCCCAAAAGTCTTAGCCCAGTTTTAAGCTGTAGTAGCTTTTAGGACTTTTAGAATATTCTGTATAATCAAGAAAGGAGACTTTATAGTACTTTTGAAAAGGCCTCAAATGCTTTCAGATAAGAAATCAGATAAGAACAAGTATTCATCTATAATTTCATCTTTTTTTAAATTTAGCTGTTGGTAGAGTGGATTCACCATTTTCTCCATATCACATGTAGCCCCTTTTCTCTGAGTAAATCTAACCCATCCACATTTAGGACAGCTCATGTCCTGAAAACAAGCATAGAAGCATTTGGATCAGGAAACCTCTGCAATGAGACCAGGCTGAATTTTGTGTCCTTGACACATCCTATTGGCACCTATATCTCTTCTCTCCAGGTTTCTGAGACCTATCTAGTCCTTTAACTCTGGGTGTTAGACCTCCAGTTTATTTTTAACTCTTGCTAACTATTGATTCTCTGATGACTTGCTGACCTCTGGCTCTTATTTACTCCCCAACACTGTCCTCTTTACCTAATTTCCCAACTTCCCTATATTCTTAAGTTTTTTTGGCTCAAGCCAAAATCACTACTTGGCTGTCCTGCTTTTGAGGCAGTCCTGAGAATTCCAGCCTGCCCACCATCCATGAAACCAGCAGTTTCTTGTACTATTCCAGTGATTATGATGATATCTACAAACCAAAGTCATTTATTTAAACAATGTGAGACAGACTTGTTTCTAGAGATGTGGAGGTACCTAAGGGGATAATGTAGAACACATGAGTTTTCCCATGGGTGCTGACTCACAAGATGATAATTAAAATTTCAATGTGAACATTTATGCCTTGGAAAAGCTATAAATCAGGGCTTTATCTATTGTTTTGTTGGTTATGTAGACTTCACAAAGGGAAGGAAAAATGTTAATGCAGATTAAAGGTAAAGGTGTTGCATCATAAAGCTGTTTTCATTGTTGTTCTTGTTGGGGCAGGGGGGAAAGAAGCTGTTAAACATTTACTAGAATACCCCTGGGATTTTCATACTGAAAATAAGGGAGGGGAAAGAGTTTTCTCATTATCCCTTGGGTGGCCTTCACATACAGATGTAAAGAGTGTATATCTTGGGGATAGTGTTTGTACTGGGCCAACCAGTGGGCGGGACAGTTTTTCATTGTCTTGGTTGCTAGCAATTCCTAGCTTCATTGGATCATGCCTGAGGCATCAGACATAGGAGCAGGGCGCAGAATTTTGAAGGAAAAAGAGATACAATGTCCATCTATTGAATGTGCTAGTTTTATTAGCAGGTTGTTATAAATAATAAATATAACTTTGCATTCCTAAACTAGCAAAGTGACTTTCCATCTATAAAAGACACTAAAACAGTTGCTTTACATATATTTCAAGTTTTTCTACAAATTTTGTTCTTTTTCAACTTTTTCCACCTTGTTTTTGAAATTTTCAGAAATATTAGGCACCTACTTATTTTTTCCCTTTTAGGATCCAGCTTCCCCCTTATCTAAAACAAGTCAAAGAATCCTGAAAAGAGAAGGTTTAATAGAGAGATTCAAAAGATAAAGAGAGACAATTGAGCTAATGTTGAGAATGAACATAGATTAAAAAAATTAATGGACACAATTAGTATCTAATAAGTACTTAACTATTTTCAAATAAAGAATCCCATCTCTATAACTGGCAAGTGAGTGAAGAGAGAGACATCTTAATTTCTTTCCTGATCCATCCAGATGATCCTCTTCATGAACATATGAAACTTCTGATAGGATTGTTTCCACATGTTGTGCTAAGTCCTAAGTCTCTGCATTGTACCCAATTAATTGGACCCAAAGGGACTGCCAGGAGTTTTGAGGAAACCCAAAAGTAAAGAAGAGAATAGTTACATGACACTGGATGCTTCTAACCTACATAAACCCTATTGCAAGTCTGTCTAGAACTTTGGGGCCAAAGATTTGAATTACTTCCTTGAATTAATCACAATCTGTTTTGTGAGATGGAAACTGCCAATTCATTACCTGAATTTTGTCTTAGGTTCTCCTATTGTAGTCCCTTAACTAAGACTCATTGTGCGGTTGGCTGCTAAAACTTGATTTTTCTTTGGTGAGATTCTGCTGGCCATTGAATGGTTAGTGTGAAATCTTTCAAATAAAACCAGTTTTCCAGAAAAGCAGTGTCACTAGAAATTTATAAGTTTCTTTCAGGCTGGAAGGTTATTTCTCAATTTCTTTTCTTTTGGGTTTGACAGTGTCTTGACATTTTGTTCAGCTTGGACTTGAACTTGCTATTCATCCAAGAGAGAAAATCCTCCCAAATGTGGCTGCTATGGGCTTAGATTAGAAGTCATTCTGAAGAATGACATGTTAAGTACTTTATTTATTTTGTACTAAAATTACAATTAAGTACTTACATTTATTTGAAACATATTGTCAGTGATTTGACCATTGACCACTTCTTGGTTCATGTACAAATAATTCACATCCTTCCTTACCCTATTTCAGTGTTGAGCAATATTGTGCTTCTGAAATTTTTTCCCCAATTTTCCTTCTCTCTATATCTGTCTGTCTGTCTATCTACCTATCTATATCTATGTGTGTTTATATATGTATGTAAGTATGCATGTTAATTCAGGTATTCAGGGGATGAAAAGACTAGGAATTAGCTGCTAATGTTTGAGTTGGGCAGCCAGTGAAGGTCCTTCTAACTGAGGTTTTATGAATCTGATGCTATAGTCCTTTTTGAAGAGATGACAATGCTGGTACAAAGGTTTCCTTGTGCAATTGAGATACTCAGTTATTTGAGGAAGTGAAAAAAAAAGAAAGAGCAGGATAGCCTGAGGACCAGGCTTTATGAACAAAAAAAGATCAGTGGAGAGGGGTTTCCAAATACATTAAGGTAATCCAAACTGTCAAATAGTTGAGGGACAGTTTGGGAAAATTAATCAACAAACATTTTAAAGCTTTCTTCTTATGAGTCTCTGTTATTTTAAGGATGCAATATTTTAAGGCTCTGTTATTTATTATAAGGATGCAATAAAGACACAAAATCCTTACCTTCAAGGAGCTTACATTCTAAAAGGAGAGACAAAATATACTTTTTTTTAGTGCATAAAAGATAAAAGAGTGAAGATAGAAGTCAGTCTTGGAGGGAAAGGCACAAGAGCTGGAGGAACTTGGATTCTACCAGTATGGTAGGTGACATCTGAACTAAGTCTTAAAAGAAAGAAGTGATTTTAAGAGTCAGAGTAGGAAGCAGGGCATTCAAGGTTTGAGGCAGTCAGTATAAAGACATGGAGATGGGAGATAGAAATAGAGTATCCTGTGTGGGCCCAGTCCATATGGCTGAGCAATGCAGTACATTGAATATAGTAATATGTTAAAAGATTGGAAAGATAGGAAGGAGTCATGTTGTGAAAAATTTTATGCCAGAGGAATTTTTATTTGATCCTAGAAGTAATAGAGAGCCATTGGAATTTACTGAGAGTAAATGTGGGGAGAGAGGCATGATTTGGAAAATCAATTTGATGACTGTGTGGAGGACAGATTGGAGTGGGGAGAGACTTGAGGAAGGGACTCCAGATAGAAGGGAAGAAGCCTTCCCAAACCAGAGGATGCCAAAATCCCAGATCCTTCTCTATATAATGCAGAACACTTCAGAGAATTCCATGAAATTGATGGATAATTCCCCATTTGAATTGACTTTTAAAAATGAGAATGTAATACATTTCTGGATATGTCCTGTATGGGAATTTACTTTGCATGACCATACATATTTATTGTATGTTTTTGTTTTTCTTCTCTTCTCTGCTTCTGTGCCACAGTTTGTGTGTGTGTGTGTGTGTGTATGTGTGTGTGTGTGTGTGTGTGTGTGTGTGTGTGTGTGTGTGTAGTTGGGAGAAAAAATAAGTTCTTGTTAATTAAAAAAATAATTTTAAAAAATGATGGAATGAGTTAGGTTTATCACTTTGATCAAAGTAGAGTTTTCTTCCTATTTCAGAGGTCATTTTCCTAACTTCAAGGACTTCTGATTTTAATCCATATCACTTAAAAGCTATAATCAGATAAAGCAGAGAAAATGATAGCTTTGTCAAATACATATTGCTCTGACTATAAAGTTAGCGCTCTAGTCTTTCTTCAATTGCCATCATCTCGGAAAGTCTTAACTAACTGGAGGATTTTCTTTAGTACTAACTTGTTTTTCTATGAATATACCCTATATTTCACCATTATTCTGGGCACACAGTTTCTCTTCATTCAGGTGGGAAGTTCCTTTTTTTCACACTTGTTCAGCCAAGCAAAATAAGGCACCATAATTATCCAGAAATGTCTGTTCTTTGGATTCAGAACTTCCCTTGAAGATTTATTTTTTTCCTGAAAAAGGTAATAATCACAAAATGAGACATATTTTCTTTTTTTCCCCATGGCTAGATGAATTTTTGACCCAAATTTTAAAGTCAGTGCCAGGTACAGAAGGATAGAAATGAACTGAATTTCTAAATAATACATTCAATAGGTTCACATCTTAGGGGAAAATATGAATAAATTCTTAAGCCAGAGAAAGATTTATCATTATTGGCAAAAACAAGGAGTAATGAGTTATGAGACTAAATTTATAAGTAAGGTACCACATATCTGTACACAGACCAATATCCAGGTCAGCCTCATTTTTCATTACTAGGAATGCTGCCTGAAATTGAGAAGTATTTTTGCTTTTCATGGAGGCAGTGTCTGAAAAAAGACCTCCCCAGCCATGCCTGCAGGAACAATTAGTTCCTGTTTAATTTACCATTAAGAATAGGGTGACCAAATATCTGTCTTGTTTCTTTGCTTTTTAATCTTTTAAAGGGATTACTTCCCCCTCTTTCTTGGTCTAGTTTCTCCCTCAAATCAATTAAATTCATTTGGTTTCATACATTGAGATAAAAAATGGAAAGTACTTTGCAAATCTTGAAACCTATATAAATGTTAATTGTGATTCCTAGAAGAGAGGCATCAACTGGGTAGAAAAGATAGAATGCTGGATTTGGAGTTAGGAGGAGTAGGTTCAAATCCTGTCCTTGACATTTGCTAGGTGTGTAAGTATGGGCAACTCCTCTGAACCTCAGTATCTTTATCTGTAAAATGGGATAATACAGCTTATGTCCAAATTGAAGGCTTTAATGAGATAATATATAAAATATATTTTTTCACCTTTAAAGGACTACATAAATACTAGCAATTTTATCAGCAGCAGCATTATCCTTATCATCACCTTTGTGACTTCAGCCAAATCATTTTTCTGGGTCTGAGTTTCATCAAATATAAAATATGGATATTGGATGAGGTTAGTGGTTTTTAAACTCTTTTTTGTACCATAAATCCCTTTGGCAATCTGTGGATTCCTCAGAATAATGTTTTCTTTTAAAAATTCATAATCAATGCTTATTTTCTTAGAGCAGGGAGATATAGAATTTGAAACTCAAAACTTAGAAAAATAAAATGTTAAAAATTGTCTTTACAAATAATTGGGGAAAATAAAATATAAAAATTCATAATAGAAAGAAATGCTAAATTTCACATAGATATTAATGAAAATAAAGCAAAATTTTTTGTTATCCAAATTAATAGACCTCCTGAAATCTACTCATGGATACCCAAGTATTAAGAACCCTTGGACTAAATAATTTTGAAGATCTCTAGCTCCAGGTCCTATGGATTTAAAGTATCAGATTAGAAGAGTTTGTTCAGAATTACATACCATACCTTACCTTCAGAACCAGAGCGAGGGCTGGGCAAGGTAGGCAGCCTACAAGAGTACAACAGGCAAGGAAGTACAACAAAGGCTACTTGGTGATATTACTTTTTGTAAATAGCACCAATATTATTCATATTAATAGAATATTTTAAGGTTCACAAATCACTTTCTACATAACTACCCTGTGATATAGGAAGTGTTGTTATTCCCATTTTGCAGATCAGGAAATTGAGACCAAGAGAAGCTAAGTTACATGTCCAAAGATGCACAGCTAGGAAGTGTGGAAGCCAAATGCAAATATTTTTAGTGGTAGAAAGCTCTACTCTCCATGGCATATAAATATTTATTGTGAAGTTCCAATGAGTACATCATTTAGTCTGTGTAGGTATTCCCTTGACCAAAGTGCCAGTTTAGTGAAGTGAATAGCATGCTAGAAGATTTAGAATCAGGAAGCCCTGGGCTCAAATCACATATCTGACACTTATTAGCTATGTGCCCATGGACAAGTCATTTAATGTCCCTGAGTCTCAGTCCTCTTCCTTAAAATGGGAATAATAATACTTGTGATGCCTACTTCATAGTGTTGTGAGGCTTTCATGAAGTGATATATGTAAAGGACTTTGCCAGTTTCAAAGCAATATGAAAATGTCAGTTACAGTCATTATTCTTAGTCTCTGTGATATCTGTCTGTGTGTTCTAGAAAATTCTTCATAGAGATCTCTCCAATACTAGAGACCTTCTCCCTTCATCTCTTTGTGTTTTGGGTGTGTCTTTGTACTGCTTGGACTGATTTCCATCTCTCCTCTTTCGCTCCCACATCCTTTCCTAGTCTTATGTAATCTCAGTCATACCTTTCATATCACTTCTTGCTCACAAATCATTTTCCAACACAAATTGTTTGGACCCACTGTGGTCTTTCCCATTGCCCACTTGCAATTTACTTCTAAGATTATGGTGTAGTTTATAGAGTCAGAGAGCATCACAGGGAGCAGATTAGTGTTAAAGGGATGGATTTTTGCCCAAATAGCAAACACTTTGAGATCATTGAAAGCACTGCATGATTTCCCAAATGAAATCCAGTTTGTTTTCTTCCTATTGAATTCCAGGTCTAGCCCGTTATCCATCTGTAGGGCAAATCGAAGGGGGTAGGTACATAGTAACTGACTAATTTGGTGCATTGCATATCCAACTGGATATCACCATTTGGATAAATTGCATTTTCACCTATATGAGTATTTTCAGGTTTCATGCATTACAGTAAATGGTCAAAGCCTCTAGTGGACAGTGACACCTCAGAAAAACAGTTTTCATGTGGCTGAAGTAACCACAGTTACTTCATGTGTGGCAGGAGTAACCACAGTTGTCAATCCTTGCCCAGGGCACACGGGGGTCTTGCCTTGGCTTTGCTCTTCTCCCCATCTGCTTTCCACACTATTTGTTTCTTCACCCTCAACACCAACTCTGACTCCCACCCACAGAATAGAGCCAGAGAAAAATAGTAAAAGTGAGACAGGTATAAATGAAGAAAATGGGGGAAGGGAAGGAGAGTAGAAAATTAATAAAATGATTGATTCACTTTTTTCTTTCATTATTTTTTTCTATGATTAAACAGTTATTTTCCCCTCCTATCTTCTCCCCCTTCCCCCCACTGGAAAACAAATACAAACCTTTGTAATAAACAAGTGAAGTCGAGAAAAATAAATTCCTGCTTTGGCTATACCTCTAAATGTGTATTTTATTTTGTATTTTGGTCCATCACTTTTCTCTCAGGAGATAGGCAGGATTCTTCATTATTGGTGTTCTGTAATCATGCGTTATCACTGTGTTGATTAGAGTTCTCGAAGCTTTCAGAATTTCTTTTTAACCATATTGATATTATAGTAAAAATGATTTTTGTTTTTGCTTTTTTTTTTTTGAGGGCAATTGGGGTTAAGTAACTTGCCCAAGGTCACACAGCTAGGTTTTTGTTTGTGTGTGCATTAAGTGTCTGATGTCGGATCCGAACTCAGGTTCTTCTGACTCCAGGGCCGGCTCTCTACTCACTGAGCCACCTAGCCGCCCCATAAAAATGATTTTTAGGATACACATTGGTTGATGAAAATTAGTGGGCTTTCTTTATGCCTTTAAAGATAGTGGTGACGTGATATACTACCTTATTTAAGTGAGTGGGTGATATATTGGTTAGAGCAGGGTCATGAACCCTTTGATGATCTGGGGAAGCCTATGAGTCTCTTCTCAAATTACTGTTTTTAAGTAAATGAAGGAAATGCTTAATTTCATTGGAGGTTTGTGAAAAAATAAAGAATTTCCCCCCCCAACTGAGCTCAAAATTCCCCTCAAATGTATTTATAGATACCCCCACCCCCCACTCCAGTAGACTACTGACTTAGACTCAGGAAAATTTGGCTTTGAATCCTGACACTTACTAGCTGTGTGACTGCAAGTTATTTAATTCTTTCACTTTAGTTTCCTCATCTGCAAAGGGGAGATAATAATGCCTATACTACTTGCCTAACAGAGCTATTGTGAATTAATTACATCTCCTGGGCTCTGAAGTTAGAGGAACCTTCTTCACAGTTTCTGGGATGGGGAATGTTTCACAGATAACACACAGCAAGAACTGGAGTTTTTGAACTCCATTCTCTAACAAGTTCACTCTTGATCTGTTCAGACAGGAAGGAAAGGAAGACAGCTTTGGAGGGGTTAATAATCTTATTTTATTCAAGTCTAGTTTTCTCACAGGGAGTTACTGATAATGAGAGCACCAGCTCCTACAGCATTCCCTAAGCACTCTTCTCAAGGGGTGGGTGAGAAGGGGAGCAACTATCCCTATGTCTCGACAGGGTCAATCCAGACAGGCACAGCTTGTGTGCTTCCCTAAATCCCCTCATGCCTCACTGGGGGCCAGTTGAGGCACGTACATGCGTTCCTCTATACATTATCCAAATCCCAAATGGGTTCCCCCATGGATTCTTCACACACTGACCAGTGCCCACTTGCTTTCCAGGGCAACAGACAAAAAAGACATCTTGCCAATATTCTGCTCAGAGGTTGACATCAGCAATATTGTTATTTTGCACAAGTGTAGTAAGTATCACATTGTCATCCCATATCTCATGGCACACTCTCAGTAGGACTGTCTATCACTATGATTCTAGGAATTACTATCTAGGATCTTTGGGGCCATTCTGGGAGTTATTATTTAACACCTGGAAACTAAACATTGCCATGGCCATGAATCTTGAGAAACTGAATTCTAAAAGGATAACTAAAACCTCCTTACAAGGAATAAGCACCTTAAGCATGTTTAAAGTTTGCTAGAAACAGCTCTCTAAAGGAGCAGAGTGATGCTGGTGAGTATGTCTGCAGCATTGACTTTGGTCAAACTCAGTGGTTCCACCACTCACCTGCCTATGTCTGTCTTTGGGTTTCCTTGAGGCAGCGAGGTGGTGCAGTGGACAGAGTGCTGGGTCTGGAGTAAAGGAAGACTTTTGTGGTATCCAGTCTCAGATGCTTCCTAATCATGTGATCCTACATGGGTCACTTGACTTCTTTCTATCTCAGTTTCTTTAATTGCAAAATGGGGATAATAATAATAATATCTACCTCTCGGGGTTGTTGTGGGGATCAAATGAGATAATATTTGTAAAGCACTCAGCATAGTACATGCCACGTAGAAGATGCTTATTAAATGTTTACTTTCCCTTCTTCCCCTTGGTGGCACTTATCTTGGCACTTGGAGACTGGTAGATGCTGTCCATGGGGGACAAACAGAATCTTGTGCAAAATGAGTAGTAAAGAATCTGACATCATGTGTTTAATTATTGAAATAATAATACCCCATTTTCTCATAATACTTTATGGTTCCTTGACAAATATTATTTCATATAATTCTTCCAACTTGGGGAAGCAGATGGAGACAAGAGCCATTATTCCCATTTTAAAGATAACAGTAAGGCTCAGAGAGATTTTATTATTTGCTCAAAGTCTCTTGGACTCCATAATCAGTGTTCTTTCTATTGCACTTCACTTTTTATGTACCTGATAGAACTCCTAGATGAGAGGAAAACATTAAAACCAAAATTGTGGGCTCAAAATATTTGCACTTATTTGCAAGTTTTATTTAACCCAACTCCAGTCCTTGCAGTAATATGAACTCTTAAGTAATTTATTTTTCTAAAACCAAACCTCATTCTGCAGCAGCAGATAATGCCCATGTTGAGTAAGGAAGCCTATAACCTTAACAATTAGTGGGCTTATTTCATATACAAATTGATCCAAGTTTTTTTTCATCTACAACTCTTTCATGCAGTCTGTGCTTCAATTTTGATTGCTTCCTCTATCTGCTTTGCCTCCAGCATAGATAATGATTTCTCAAGGTTGTTCTCAATATGCTGTAAGTGTTTCTGCCTCAGAATTCCTCTTCCAGAGATGGATTTCCAAAACATATGCAGCACCAGGTCATAAAAATATAAAATACCAACAGCTATTCCTGCAAAGATAACTCCATGCATTTATAAAGACCTTTTAGAGGATGAGATTTGTGACAAAATTGGCTTTATGAGACACTAATGATTCCCCAAGATGTGGATATAATAAGTGGAATAAAATAATTTTAATGCTTTATTAAAAATGCTGGATTATTAAAGATTAACTTAATCTGTAATTCATGATATTTGATGTCAAATGGAAGAGCTCACAATATACACAATGTTAAGGGAATAATTAAGTTTGACTTAGCAAATAGGAAGCTAGTTTTTGAAAAATTTTTATATTTTAGTTCAATTTTCCAAATTAACAAAATCTTTCATCTTCACTCCATCTGAAACCAAACCAAACCCTTGAAACAAATATACATAGTCAAACAAAACAAATTCCTGTATTGACTTAGTCCTAATAATTTTTGAATAAAGGATTATTTTTAACATTTAAATATTTTATTTTTTCCAATTACATGTAAAAACAATTTTTAGCATTTGTTTTTTAAAGGAGTATTCTTTAAAACAAAGATATTCTACCTCTCCTTGGCATTTTTTAAAAAGTTTAAAATAACATGTTTGCCAAAGCCATTAGAGTTATACACTATGAACAGACAGATAAATGGATCTTTTGGGTTTAAGATTTATTTGTATTAATGTTTATTGACAATAAAATGAAAATAAAGCATATATTTAATTATCTCCTTTGGTGGAGGAGAGAATTAATACAGAGAGAAAAACAAAAGGTAGTATTTTCTCTCATATACATACATACCCACCTAACTTTCATGGTTTGAAGCTGACCCATCTTTAGGTCTGTGCACTAAATGATATCAACATCCATCTCTCTACACATTCACAGCAACTGACTCTTGGCTGATCTTCCTGGCTCAAGTGTCTTCCTTATTCTAATCTATTCCCAACCAATACTTTATTATATTCTCTTATTCTTTATCCATATCACATTATTTGTCTCACTATTATAACCATATATATTGCTGTGATGTCAAACTAAAATTGAAAACCCTATAGGACTGGATTAAAGTCCTACTTCTGCTACTTCTTGGCTGCGTGTCCCTGGGCTAGATATTAACCTCATGGTGCCTGGTCAGCTCTTTAAGACTAGAAGCTTCAAAATAAGTACTGACCTCTCTTTCCTCTTACCTGATTCTTAGTTCTTAGCCACACCTAGAATTTCTTTTTTTTTTAATTTGTTCCTCTCCTCCCCTCCCCTCCTCTCCCTTTCTCTCCTCTCCTCTACATCCTTCTCCTTCCCTCCCCTTTTCCCCCCATCTGTATTTGACAAGGTTGCTGTGAGGAAAGTCTCTTTCCTTTCCTCTTTTCTTTCCCTTTCCCTTTTCCTCTTTCCTTTTCTTGGCATGTACTGGGAACATTGCAATTTTGTTGACTTTCTTATAAGCCATGATAGAATAGAAAATACAGCTGAAGAAGGCCTATGTCACTTCATATTGAGACATTTTAACTCTTTCTGGAAAGGAAAAAAGGTAATAAGCATTTATAATTATATATATATGTGTATGTGTATGTATGTATGTGTGTATATGTATATGCATATGTATATGTATATGCATGTATGTATGTATATGTGTATGTGTGTATATGTGTGTATGCCTATTATTTGCCAGGCACTGTGCTAAGGCTTTATCTATCTATCTATCTATCTATCTATCTATCTATCTATCTATCTATCTATTTTTTTTTTGGAGGGCAGTTGGGATTAAGTAACTTGCCCAAGGTCACACGGCTAGGTTTTTGTTTGTGTGTGTTAAGTGTCTGAGGCCAAATCTGAACTCAGGTCCTTCTGACTCTAGGGCCAGCGCTCTACTCACTGCACCACCTAGCCACCCCTAAGGCTTTTTTTTAAAATAAAAATTACCTCATTTGACTCTCACAACAACCTTGTGGGGTAGGTACTATTGTTATCCCTATTTTACTGTTGAGAAAATTGAGACAAAAAGAAATTAAATAACTTGCCCAGGTTAACATAGCTATGTAGAATTTGAGGTCAGATTTGAACTCAAGTTTTCCTGACTCTAGGATCAGTGCTCATCCACTGTGCCACCACTGCTTCTTGTAATCAGCAAAGGAAAAGAAGCCAGTGACCCATTCTATAGAGGAAGGTTTTAGAAATGTTCTAAGGGAAATCATGCTCTATGGCCTGAGAAAATTAAAAAATACATAAGCCTGGAACTTAGAAATGAAAGGATGTGATCTGATATGGAAATTCATCACTTCATTCCTTGGTAATTACCTAATTCCATGGCATGAGATAATTTACTATATTCTGTGCTCCAAGAATGATGGCTGATGCTCAAAGGGACCAATATCACGTCAGCCATTGACAAAAATAGAAGGATGTTGGGTAATGTAGTTAAAGCATGGGAAGGGAAGTAATCAAAAGATATTTAAATCTATGCCAGATATTTTGGATCATGCTGGTCTTTTTGGGGGAATGAGACACCAAGATGGAGTCTGGGAATACAACTACAAAGCAACTGCTTAGGCAGAAATACTCCACAGAAATGGATAGGGTCAAGGGCAAAGGCTGTTAAAGGTGGACATCAATAGGGATTACTATAAAAAGGAAGTTTAATTAATCAACATGACATGATTTTTCCATCCTCTAACTTTTTTGTCTACTTTAAATATTTCCTTTACCCTTATTACTGCCTAATTTGTCTCATGCTAATCTGCATGCACATTGGATCTCTCATCCCCATTAGACTGTAAACTCCTTGAGGTTAGAGACTTTTTCATCTTTATACCTGTAGTACTTAGCCCCTATCAGCCACTTAATTATTTGTTGATGATGGTGATTACAGAAATATGCACAACAGGCTAATGCAATTATTTAATTCATATATATATATAATTCATAGATATTAATAGATATATATATAATTCATAGAAAGGACTCACAATGAGTCTAAAGGGGAAACAGTGATTGATCAATATAGTTTTGATAAGGATACTAATCTTTGTATCACAGCTAGTGAGATGTTGAAAATATAGCACAACTGCTATTTTCTTTTGTATTCAACTAGAAGTGAAGGATGGTTGTGGTACATTAAGCTTTGTTATGTGAAAAGAATGTTGGGTCTAATGCTATAAGACCTAGATCCAAATTCTGGCTTTGTCACTCTCCATATAATCATAGGAAAGTCATTTTCATCTTTAGTTTTCCATCTGTAAAATGAAAAAGTTGAACTGGATCTCTGAGATGCCTGTTAGTTCTAAAAGTTGCATATTATAATTGTTTAAGAATCTAAAAAGAGAATTCAGAGCTTGCTTGGGTTTATTTCCATCTGGAGAAATAGGAATAATATAGCATCACTATCAAGTTGCTCCACATTTTGGAGAATTTTCATATGGTATTATATGTCGAGGATTCACCAGGAGAGATCGTTTTCTGTTGGTATAATTCCAGTAATTAAGATTTGCTCATTTACCCTCTCTGTGTTTGCTTCCACATTTAAAAATGATTGGGAGTCAAGTAATAACATTCATATTTAGTTTATGAAGACAAAATTGAATATAAAATGTCACCTATGTGAAAGTTCTTTGAAAAGTATGAAGTATCATAACTGCCATTGAGTTCTAATATATACAAAGTGTTTTACACACATATATTTTGATCCTCACAACAATTCTGTCAAAGACAGGTATTATTATCCCTGTTTTACAGATGAAGAAACTGAGGCTACAAGAGATTGTGACTTTTTAGTGGTCATATAACTCGAAATGATCAGAGTTAGAACCAGAATCCCCCGATTACTTTGTATTTTCTTTCTACATATTTTGTATTTATTTACCTGTATCCATGTATTCATGCTGTTTCCTCAGCATAGAATGTAAGCTCTTTGAGGATAGGTACAGTTATGTTTTGTTTTGTTTCATTTTGTTTTTATCCTAGTACCCAGTGCAATGTCTAATACATAGTAGGCAAAACAGTAGAAAAAAATTTGTTGGATTATTAAATTGATTGACTTAAATTATAAAAGTAAGGTTTACTTAGTTATTTTAGAGTCTCGTTTACCTTCTTTAAAACACAATATAAGATCAAGACTAAAGTTCCAAATTTATCAGGACTTTTTCTTCCCATTCCTCCTTTAGCCCAGAGAATAACTGACTGTAAGAGACACATAATCAGCAGTCTTATCTAGTCATTCAGCATAAATTTGTACTTGCCTTTTGCCACTAAAGAGAATGACTCTAATCAAGGCTGAAATATAGATTGCATTTCTTCTACTGAAGCAGACAAAGAATCTACTTAATGAGAACATCTTAGTCCCATATGTGTTCACTTCCCTGGAGCTACTTGGAGATTTCAGGGATAAGGAAGTGGATTTAGAATATGTGAGTGCTGCTGGAAGGCCCATACTCCATAGCAGGGGCTCTAGCTTATTTCAAATAATTGTTAAGAAAGGACCATGGGAACTGGAAGCAGAAGAGAAGAAACTCATTCGCTGTCACCTAGGGCACTTCCACAAATGAGCAATTTTGCATCAGAGTAGAGACAAATGATTCCTCTCAGTGTGAGAAAATCTTTGCTGAGGATAAAATGGCAGCCATTGTTTTTTTTTGAGCTATCACATAAAGAAAAGCTAGACACTCTGTCCTACAAATAGAGAATCTGAATACTGAATCATAGAAAAGAGCTACTTTGTGTCTGAAACTTCATACTTTTACCTTTCTATCAAGACACTTCTATTACATTGAGCTATGAAATTCTTAGTGTAAACTCTTTTGGGAGCTAGGCCTTATAGGATTAGAGAAACTTTCCTTTCTTTTTTGTTAAACTCTCCCTATTTTTTTCCTTTTTGAATTTAGAATGAGTCATAGTACAATTAAGATGGGAATTTTGCTTAAAGTTTGGGGTAAGAACACAGGGAAAGAACTTGTCACTTATGAAAATAGGACTGAACTTCACAAAATTCCTGTGATGTCAGGAATCCATTAATCTACACATAAGAATAAATGTTAACCTTTGGGTACGTTGAAGCTGAGTTACATTATGCTCTGAATTATATGCCCAGAGGGCATGTTCGTGCATGGAAGGGGACTTAATGAGCTCCTGTCCTATCCAAATGTAATGTAATGTAACAGGTCAATCAATCAACATTGTTTAAGTGCCTACTCTGTGACAGGTACTATACTTAGTGTTGGGGATACAAAAAGAGATGAAAGACAGTTCCTATCCTTAAGGAATTTGTAATCTAATGGAAGAAATATCATGCAAGCAATCATATACAAAATAAATAAAATATGCTATAAACAGGTGTTATGGGAATGGGAATTTAAGATCTTCTCTGCCCCTAGGCCCTTTGATAGGCGTAAGTGACTCTGAGAACCTTCCTTGATTTGAAAATATACTCTGCCTCCTAATAGGCTGAATGTGGTCACCTGGAGCCTGTGGCGGGAGGCTTGGTTTTCAGGAATGCCCACACCTTGGTGTTGTGTGACTGGGCAGTGGGTCAAGAGGGTTGTAACATTCTCTGAGCCAGGAGAAGGCTATATAAACCCTGATGTAACACTTTGTTTTGGGCCTTACTTTGAGAAGTGTCGTGTGATTTGACCAGATGAGACTCTGGGCCCCCTGGCTTTGAAAACCCAGAAGTTGGTGCTTCCTTCTCTTGTAATTGTGACTAGGTATGGATGTAATGGTCAGACGTTGGAAGCCATCTGCTTGATCTTTTTCTCTGTCTTCTTGTAACTTCTGCTTGTAATTTGTTTGTATTCTCTGAAGTTCAGGATGCTGACTTTTTTCCTCTGAACTAGGTAAATGACATACGTTTGATCAAAGCAAGATTGTTAACCCATTTTGAGTTGCTTTCCTTTAGAAAAGCAGATCTACAAACCTGTGTCGGCAGCCACCCTGGGTATGCTGGGATGCTTGCTGCTACAACAGGATGGATAGAAAACAAGTAATAGAGGGAAGGCACTAGAATGAAGAGAGGTTGGGTAAGGTTTCCAGTAAAAGATCCAATTTTTGTTGAGACTTGAAACCAAAGAGGTCAGTAGGCAGAGTAGAGGAAGAAGAGTGTTCCAGGCATTGGGTTTAGTTAGTGAAAGTCTGCAGAGCCTAAAGAATTTGTATTTTGTTCCTGGAACAGCTAGGAGGCCAGTGTGAAAGGTGGCAAGGGATATCTCAAGCACTGGGGATACAATACAGATATGAAACAGTCCCTGTTAAGGATTTTACATTCTATGGCGGGGGGGGGGGGGAGAGAATGTACATATATAAGTATAGCGTATGGGTACATGGCTCGGAGAGATCCTGAGACCAATGGTTGAGTGCAGCTTTCCTCTTAGACACTTTTATTCAAATTCCTAACTGTACAGATTCTAAGCTGACAAACTAGAAGATACAGCTGATGACAGATCAATTATAATAAAGGGTGACTTTATTCAACCACCAATGCATGTGTTTAGTTTGATCTTTTTACTTTTTGTTATTCTGTTATATGAAACTTTTTTCTTTTGAATTGATTTTATATTACAAAGTTTTTTTTATTATAATGGTTTCCTATAGAAGGTACATCTTGAGCTGAGTTTTGAAGAAAACATGAAGTCCTAAGAGGAAGAAGTGGTGGAAAATTCACTTCAGGTATGGGGTACAGCCAATGCAAAGGTTCAGAGGTGTGAGATATAGAAGGTTGTGGGGAAGGCAAGTCTAGCTGGACTACAGAATGTGAGACTAGGAATAATGCAAAATGAGGCTGTAAAGGAAAATTGGAGCAAGATTGTAAAGGGATTTAAAATGCCGAAGAGGATAATTGCCATGTGTGTACTTCATGAGATTTGGTCCTTAATTAGGATAATCTATATACCTATATTTTAAAGCACTTTGCCTTGACATAATCTTTGCATGAGAAAAAGTTTATTGTCCTATGTATTTCAAACAGTAACAAATTTTGGTGACAAACAGTAGACGGGTTTTTGTTTTTTGTTTTTTTTGACAACAGAACAAACTTTCTCTGGTAGAAAGTTTCTGAGATACTTTCCATTTGAATCAATCTTTTCCATAGTATTAATGGAGGACATCCAACTGATCTTTTGGATTATACTCAGGGAAACAGTGAGAAGTCAGAAGCACAAAATGAATCTAATTTCTTTCCTACTTGTACCCGAAGGTTGATGTATGCTAGAGGCATGATACATTCTGGAAACTAATTCCAGACTTCTGGAGCAATGTTTCTTAACTCAATCTATATAGGTAAAATGCCTAAATTCTCTACTCTTCTCTGTTTTGCTCTTAGTAGTCTCACAATGACCACTTAGGGGGAGGAAGCAGAGGTTGGACGGAAAGGGAGAAGGAAATCAGTTTTTGAAAGGTTCATAGTTATAAGAAGTAAGGGCCTTTAGTAATATAAATTAATCAGGAAAACATTTGCAGTTAGGAAATAGTGCTCCCCAATAGGGTATTCTCCCTTTATCATATGTGGACATATCTGGTAATTTAATTACTCCATAGAACGTAAATTCTTTTAAGGCAGAGGCTAGATTTTGTCCTTATATTCCCAGCACCTAGCAGAGCACCCTGAATATAGCAGGCATTTCATAAAGCTTTGTTTATTGGATTGAGTTACAAATGTGTAGTATGGAGTACAGTAGAAGTAGCTAGAGGGACCTCCAAACAGGTTGATAAAAATTAACTTGACTGAGGATACATGTATGTGGGTATGTTCTTATGGAGAGAGAAAAAGACAGAAAACAGAGGGGTCCTTAACCTGGGAGTCCATGAACTTTTAAAAAAATAATTTAATAACTGTATTTCAATTTCTTTTGTAATGCCATGTATTTTACTTTATACATTTAAACACATGATTCTGAGAAGAGATCCATAGGCTTCATCAGACTGCTATAACGGTCCTTGACATGAAAAGGGTTAAGAGCCCCAAGTATAGATTAATAACAGGTCTGTGTCATGTCATAACATACTGATTAAGAAATGTTCCATGGGAGGATGTGAAGAAGGCAAAAGGGAAGAGAGAAGAGAGAAGTTAAAGACAAATGATTCAACCAACAAGGAAAATGAAGATAGAGGTCAGAGGCACAATGGAGAGTATCAATAATGCCATCTCAGGCAAGGGTGTCAGGGTGAATCACTATTGGTTCTTCTAGTTTCTTTAATTTCAGAAAGTCTTTTTGTTTCATTATATGTAATGTAAATTTAAAGTTTCTTATAGTCTGCTCTTTTCTGTTCTTATTTGTATTTTAAAATATTGTGTTTGTTCATGATGACTTAAAAATTATAAAAGTTAATTTTGAAGAAAAAACAAAAAAAAAAGAAAGAAGAAAGAGAAGGTGTGGGGAGGAGAAGAAGAAAGAAGAGAGAATTGTAAAGGGAGATTTCTGGTATTGTGATCTTCCAGAAGAGATATATTCTATCATTGCCCTGAAAAACTGTAAGCTCCTTGAAGATGGGGACTGTTTCATATCTGTCTTTGTGTTACCAACCACTAGGACAGTTCCTGACACATATTAATAAATGCTTGTTGATTACTTAGAGGGAAGAGAGAGCAAGGCAAAGTGACTCCAGAAAAACTGTGGCTAAAGACCTACTATTTATGATTGAGTTGGGCTAAATGGTACAACCCAGGCCCACTCATTTTTGCCCACTTGAGAACTGGAGGGTGAAATCATAATTTATATTTAACTAACTCTGCCAGATCTGATGTTCAGTGGATGTGTACCTCTTTTTCAAATGAGTAACTAAGGGGATCTTTCCCACATCATGACACAATGCTTAATAAATGCTGATAGACTGATCCTATCAGCATGGCTTATGGTACCTGATACCGTGGATAGTACCTTGGAAGGTACCAAGAAGAGGTAGACAGGACTTTATAATTTGTCTCTTCATCTTCATTCCATGTCAGCTGCTAGTCATGATATTGCATTGGATGCCTGAGTAGGCAAATGCCTAACCTTATGTGAATAGGACCTTAGGTTTAGCACTGGAGGGGACCTTAGAGTCCATTAAATCCAAACCCTTCATTTACAGATGAAGAAACTGAGGTACAAAAACTTAAATGAGTTGTCCACAGTCACATAGCTAGTAAGTATCTGAGGCAGGACTGGACCCAAGTCTTTCTATCTCCAAATTCAATGACCTATCCACTATTCCATGCTGTCTCATATTAAGATTCTTTGTAGAAATGTTATTTTCAGGGGTGGCTAGGTGGCACAGTGAATAGAGCACTGGCCCTGGAGTCAGGAGGATCTGAGTTCAAATCCAGCCTCAGACACAACACAAAAACTAGCTTGTGACCTTGGGCAAGTCACTTAACCCCAATTACCCTCCAAAAAGCAACAAAAAATGTTATTTTTCCATTAGACTATAAGCTCCATGAGGATATGGACCCCCTGCATCTAGGATAGTAGTAACTTCAGTGTTTGTGTTAGAATTGAGGTTAATAGTATTTATATCCTAATATGTAATGTGTTTTAAAGATACATAACTACACTGTTTAATATTTTCAATCTGAGAAAATCTACTCTAAATAAGAACAAATAGATGTGTGAAACATGTGGGAAAAGAAAATTCTAAGTTCCTGACCTACTGTTTAAGTTAGAGAAACTTTGAGAAATGTATTTAACTATCACAATGGAATTGAGAACATTTTTTTCCATCTGTAATTCTTATTCATCTTTACTTACTTTGCCTGACATTTGGTGTCTCAGAAACCAGATAAGATGAAACATTCCAGTCTTGCTTCATAAGGTTCCCATATTTTTTCTTTTATTAAGGTGACAAAAAACCCCATCAAGCATATGGTTTCCTTATTTAAAACAAAATATTTATAATACTGCATAAAGAATGGGAAGGGGAGAGACTAAAGCATGCAGGAATGACCCAGCTGTAGCATTTAATAAAGTGTAAGTTTATCACTTGAAAAATGAAGGTGAGTGGTACTGGTGGAGTCAAATGATTGATGTCACCATTGAAAGGGTGTTAAGTTTTAAATATTTAAATGTATCCATAAGTGAGAATGATGTCTCTCTGAGATTTCAGGTGTCACAAGTTTGTCATAGAAATGAATTCCTACTTTAGATTAAGAATTTTTAGTCTCCTTAACAAAATCAGTTAATTTGATGGGCCTACAGATGGCATAAACTAAACTAAATTATTCTCTTAAAATTTTTCTTGATCAAATAGTACCTATTAAAATTGCTATGTTATGTTAGGAATTATTTTGGTTTGAGGACAATTTCAAGGACATTATATATGGAAGTAATCTTAGAAAAGCATACTTTTTTGTGTGCAAAAGAAGTTAATTTCTTTCATATAGTTGCATGAGTTGGTTTAGCCTTCCTTTCCTACTCTGGAATTGGGATAGCATCTGTTTTAATTCACAGGATTATCATGCAAAACTAAAAAAGAAATGCTATGTAAATGTAAGTTGGAAAATATTTATTAGTGATTTTGCTAAATGGTATAATAATGCCCTTGGCAACCTGTTACTTTGCTTTGCAGAATATTTTGTTATTTCTCAATTGATATATGATAAGATAACAAACTGAAGTTTAGATTCAGTCAAAGGGCTGCACTTGAGGGCCTAGAGGGCCACATATGGCCTTGAGTCACAGGTTCCCCACCCCTGGTAAGTTCACGAGATTAACCTGATAGAGTTACTCATTTCTTTGTAAGTAGAAGATACCACATAAATAGTTCTAAATCGATATGAATTATGAAACCAGCCAGGTACCTTGAGGTATAGATAACTGGCATAGAGCATATTTAGCCTATTATATTTCACTAAATTCTGTTTTTTCCTTCTTTATTTTCCTCCTGGCCTTGACTTTCTGGGGTTCTAAAGCATGCCTTACCTGATGCTTGCTCAATCCCAGAACTTTTCTCCGAGCCTGGGGGCCTCCTTGCCCTGGAAGAACCAAGCATCTCTTCAGCGTGTTCACCCTCAAATTCCTCTCCCCTTCTCTCATGGGGGAGTTCCTTTGGGAGCTCCATTTTGTGGAAGGACCATAGTCAGTCTCCCTGATCTGTTCTTGGCTTTCTGGACTTCCGAACCATCCCCTGTACCACATACCATCTTCCATTGTTGTTCAGCTTTCTTTCATCTCTTATTTTCACTCATTAGAATGTAAGCTCCTTGAGGATAGAAGATATCTTTCTTTTTGCTTGTATATGTTTCTTCCTGCTTAGTAAATTGCATAGCACATTGTAAGTGTTTAATAAATGCTTGTCTCCTTTCTTCCTACAAATGTTAATTTTTGTTAAATTTTCTATAAATATTAAAATAAATCATAAGGATGGACAGATCACTGATTGTTTTCATTCAATCATTTTAGACTCCGTGATCCTATTTGTGGTTTTCTTGGCAAAGATACTGGAACTGTTTGCCCTTTCCTTCTTCAGTTCATTTAACAGATGATGGGATGAGGCAAATAGGGTGTGAGGCAGTACTCTTGCCTAGAGTCACATAGCTAGTAAGTTTTTGAGATGGGATTTGAACTCAGTTCATCCTGAGTCTGGGGCCAGCATTTTCTTTACTATGACATCTAGCTGTCCCTACCTTACACTTAGTTCAGCTTAAATTGGAAGATAAAATGAGGTGATTTAGCACTTCATACCCACTCACTTTCTGTAATCTCTATGAATGTTTCACAAATGAGCAGAAATTGCCTCTTTTTAACTTTTTAACAATCCTCCCTAGTTCTCAGTCTTTTGAAGGCTGAAACTGTCTTATATTTTGTATTAAATTGTTTATTTTTTAAACACACCATTGGACATCCAGTTGCTTTATAATCTGATCATTAGTGGGTCAGAAATATTAACACAAGGAGTTGTTAAGTTTTAAACTCTTTAATAGCTTGCCAGGAACCAAGCCTCCACTGACACTTTCTCCATTCTCTTCCTCATGTTCACACTCTCCCACTATCTCTACCCAAATGGAAACATGGACTCCCTCACTGGTTCTACATAGCCCTCTCCTCCACTTCCATCAATAGGCCTTTTAACTTATCTTTCCAAGAATCGAGCTTCCCAGTCCTCTTACTTCTGGTAGTCTTAGGGTGGAAGGACAAGGGAGGCTTCCAGCATTTCTTTATGTACTGTCTTAGCCCATTAGAATTGCAAACTCCTTGAGGGAAAAGATTGTCCCATTGGCTTTTGTGTCCCCTCATTTGTATTACTTGCACTTTGCACAATTCCTGGCACATAGTCAGCCTTAATAAATTATATCTGTTTATCAGTCTCTCTATCAATCTATTATTTTTCTATGGAACACATTTAAACAAAAAAGTACTTGAATACTCAGATAGATTTGTGATCTCATGTCTCTGTCCATCCTGTATGATTCTCCTTTGTAGTGTTAGGACCTCCTCTCCCTTCTCCTAGGCTATTAAAAAAATTACACTGTTATGTTTGAAGTTTTAAAAATAGTTATACAGCATTTTCCTTACTTTGGAAATGCTTCTTTTAAGAATTAGCAAAGGATTTTGTTTTTACCACTGTTTCACCTAGAAGAGTTCAAGTCTTGGAATAGTTTTTGGAGAAGATTTCTGTGTTTTTCAAAGAATTCCATAATCTTTCCTTTTTGCTTCCTCTCTCTCAGATTTCTAAAGTCTTTGAAGCTATCCCTCCTCTACTCAGGCTAATTGACTGGTTTTCTGTGATCAAAGGAGAATCTGAGAAGATCAAGATTTTGCCCTATATTTTCCATAGCCAATCTCCTTGGCTAGTTTTGTAAGGACTCAGAAAAACTGGCTTTGCTGTTTTTATATAACCAATAGGTTTGAAGAAGACAGGTTGAAATTCTCAATCCTAATTCAGTTGGCTTGCATGTAGATACAGATTGATTAATTCTTCCTCACAGATGTTAGTAACAAACTTAGGTACAAGCTTTCACACCTTCCCCAAAAATGTATGTCCTCTTCTTCTTTGCCAAACTGCAACCTTTTCATTCTCGAGCACTCACTGCAAAGTCACCTTCTTAGTTGGGCTGAGTGGGATGGGTTCTTTTATTCCCTACAAAGAGAAGCAGGTATATTTCTGTACGTATCTGCACATGTGTATTGCTTATTATTTGCTATGAATAGCTTACCATTCCATCATCCTAGTGTTTGATATCTCTGTGTCCAGACTGAATGCTTTCTTCTTCATATTTCTATTATTATTTTTATCTTTTCACTTTAATTGGATGGAGTTGTTAGTAACAGACCAGTGATGGGCTGCTATTCCATTATTATTCTTTCATATCTACACTTTTCAGACTATTTTTTTTTTTGCTTTTTGGAGGGCAATTGGGGTTAAGTAACTTGCCCAAGGTCACATGGCTAGGTTTTTGTTTGTGTGCGCGTTAAGTGTCTGAGGCCAGATCCGAACTCAGGTCCTTCTGACTCCAGGGCCGACGCTCTACTTACTGAGCCACCTAACCGCCCCCACTTTTCAGACTATTGAAGGGGTAGATAAAGTAATTGGATTTTGTTATTGAATCAGAATATTGGGATACAAGTACAGCTTTTGTAGGCTCAATGAAGACATCTTTGGGACAACTCCTAAGTTGCAGACAGGATGATGGGAATGACATATACTTCATTCTCTTCCCACATGGTTTTGATTGCCTTTGCTAGGTCTCTATAGTCTGAGTCTTTAATTCTACATAGCTAGAGAGTCAGTATTTGTTTTTGTTGTGATGCTTATTGCCTTAAGGACTCATGACTTCATCATTGTGGATTCTCATTTCACTGACACAGATTGCAATCCCTCCCTGTCTTTATTGATTGTTTA
Organism: Gymnobelideus leadbeateri; assembly: GCA_011680675.1. Taxonomy (NCBI): domain Eukaryota; kingdom Metazoa; phylum Chordata; class Mammalia; order Diprotodontia; family Petauridae; genus Gymnobelideus; species Gymnobelideus leadbeateri. Next base: position 70,629 of record WOXC01000615.1, on the reverse strand, counting down.
ATGACTTGCTGTGGCCAAAGTTAAAGTTAAAATTCATTACCTGGTGGATTAAAATCCTGCTGATATAAACCTTTCTTAATTTATTTTGCTAGCATAATAGCTAACATTTATATTGTACTTTAAGGCCAACAAAGCACATTAAATATAGTATTTCAATTGATCTGTGCAACAACACTACAAAGTAGGTGCTATTTTTATTCCCATTTTACAGATGAAGAAACTGTGGTTAGAGAGAGGTGAGAGAGGTTAAATGACTTCGTCATTGTTATACAGCTAGGAAGTATCTAAAGGAAGATTTGAATTCAGGTCTCCCTGACTCCAAATCCAATATTCTATCCACTACCACTACCTGGGTACAATGAGGTTAGACTTTAGACAAGAGACATACATGTATATTGCTACATCAGACTTCAAGGTGCCAGAGCTAACATTTTTGGGGGAGACTTTAAGAGCTCAGGGTCATCTCTGAATTGTGCTGAGGCAAAATATAGGATTCTGGTGGAGGACCTTCTGTATAATCCATGTTGTGACTGTTTCAAACTGCAAGTGTTTGCATTGAATTGGTAATGCTAATTGAAAATGAGTAAGCAAAATTCCTGTAACATTTACTTAGAAAAGTAAGGTTCAGATGCCAGAGCTGTAACACACAAAAGGACCTCAGCATTAAATGGGGAGGTAAAAAGGGTTATGTTGGAAGCCAGTCCATGCCATTTCTTGAGACCCTGTAGTTAAATTTTCAGTGTGAGCATTTACATCTTTGGAAACCAGAAAATGCTGCAAAACCATGTTTGATTTGCTATTTTGTGGATTGTTTAGACTTAAGAAAGAGATGGAGAAAATGTTATTAGTACAGATTAAACTGATATGCGCCTTATGTACTTTTGTGTTTGGGAGAAATAGCTGTTAAACATTTACTGGCAAACCACTGGAGGCAGGGAATCTGCTGATTAGAAAGTAAGGTTAAAGTTGCTACTCAACCTAAAACAGAAGTTGGTGCTGAGAACCTGCTGAACTCCATCTTCCTCAGTCTATATAGGGAAACACCCACTTGGCCTAGGAAAAAAATATTGATTTCTTAATGAAGGAGAGAAGAACTTTGGTAAAATGCAAAAAACCTCAGTGGCAGGATAGTTTCTCTGAGTAAAGAGTGTCTAAGCAAAATTAGAGGGAGTGTCATTTAATGGAAGAAGCTCTGGGTTCGATCAGAAGATGATCTGTATATTGATGGGTGACTCATTTAACACCTTTGTCTCAGTTTGCTCAGCTGTAAACAGAGGATAATGATACCCCGTATTTTATAGGATTGTTGTGAGGAAAAGGCTTTATAAATATAAAGTTTGATTTGTTATTTTGATTACTTTCTATTTATTCTACACTTCAAGACTTTAATGGCTCTGCTATCTTATAGATCTGGATCCTTTTGTTGAGGCAGCAAGGTGGCACAGTGGATAGAGCTGTGGGTCAGGAAGACCTGAGTTCAAATCCAGCCTCAGACACTTACAAGCTGTGTGACCCTGGGCAAGTCATTTAATCTCTGGTTGCCTCAATTTCCTAATCTGCCAAATGGGGATAATAATTGCACCTACCTGCCAGTATTGTTGTGAGGATCAAATGAGATAATATTTGTAAAGCACTTAGCACAGCACCTGGCACATAGTAGGCACCATATAAATGTTGGTTATTATTATTGTTATTAGTTTAAAGGGAGTGTCAGGTGAGCTTAGGAAACCTCTAAGCCTCCTGAGGTATTAGATGGAGCACACTTATAAGATTATAGATTTACAGCTGGAGGGGATATCAGAGGCCATTGAAGCCAACCCTCATTTTTATAGATGAGAAAACTAAAGCTGAGTAGTTCAAACAACTTGCCCAGAATCACATAATTAGTAAGTGTCTTGGGCAGGATTCAAACTCAGGATTTCCTGACTTCCAGTCTAGTGTTCTATCATGTGCCACCTCAGTGCCTCATTTTAACCCAACGTGGGACTGCTATGCAGCATTATGACACTTTTCATTGATGAGGGCTCAGATACTAGACCTTCTATACTTAACACCATGAAATGCTTAGATGGAATGCCCCTTTTTCTATGATTCTCAATTATTCATTCTATCCATCAGTTTCTCTCTTCCCTTTACAGATGGCAGTGATCTTCTTTTCAGTCTAGGAGGTATGGTCAGTGTGTATTTATCTAATTTAAATCTTCAGCTGAGCAGCCTCCACCTATCAAAAAACTCCTTCTTCACTTTATGCTTTATTTCCATTCAATGGGCCAAATTATATGAATGTTGATGTAATGGAGCCAACCCCATAAATATGAATTTATCGTCTTGTTTACAGTTTCTTTGCTTATGAGCAAAGTTTTTAAAAAAAGCAATAAAATCAAAGAGATATTAAAACAACTAACACATGGCCTGCACATGGACTACACATAGACTCTTCCTATACATAGGCATCCCTTAACCGGTCTATAAACATGTCTGAAGCTTAGGAACTCCTGGTCATAGTTCAGGTATCTGAATTCAGTTTTTATCCATCAGCTGCTCCCACCAGAAACAACTCTCAATGGTGGTTGTAAAAAATATTCCCATTCTTTTCTTATTTGTAGCTTAAACATTGCCAATTGGCTTTTCCATTCATAGTCTCTAAAAGTACCATAGACAAATAATTTGGGGAACTAAGGAAGTAGGGTAACTTAGCTGGAATCTCACTCTTCCTCAAGGGTAGCCACTTAAAAGTTTACAATTCAGATTTGATTCCTCCTCTGGTACTTATCCTTTGTACAAACTTCCACTCTGACCACACCTCCAGTCTATGCTGTCTAAAGGCACATTTTTACTGTTATAGTCTTAACATGAAAAATGAATTCAGGCTCAAGGTCTCTGTCCTCAGGGCTGTATTACCTCATCTTTGCCTTTCTTACTTCTCTCTCTGTCACTGAAGTCCCCGGTAGCCCGATGTACCCTTTGTCTCTTCCTCATCAAGCCATTCTTTTACTCTTTTGGTATTGTTCCATCTGCCTGGGTATGTCTAGAATTGGGGACTTCAGTAAAAAGAAGAAAGTTCAGAAGAGCCATTGTGTAGAGTGCAACAGAGTTAATCAGGAGAATTGGAAAATACAGGCATGTCTATTAATTGGAAATTAATAGTGAATTAATAATGACAATAAAAACAATGATAATAATAATGGCTAGTGTTTGTATAGTGCTTTAAGGTTTGCAAAGTGCTGTCTGTTCAAATATTAATTTTCTTCTCACAACTCTGATAAATGTAATAAACAGCCATGATTTCAGAAGAACTATAATGAAATAAAGGGGTGCTGAACAGGTGGCAGAATAAGAAATATATATTTTTAATGTGCCCAAAGTAGGGATTTATTTTGCTTGACTTTGCATATTTGTTACAAGGGTTTTTTTTTCCCCTTCCAATGAATGGGAAGGAAAAAATAGATTTCTGTTCACTGAAAAAATAATTTTAAGAGTCAGAGAAGAATAAAATGTTTTTCATATAACAATGAGAGCACAGTTAATATTATCAACCATATATTTGTTGTAAATTCAACTGGCAAAGTTATATGACTTTCCCTATGATGTAGGTCTTTTTTTAACATGGCAACTGTGAACTTTTTTTTTAACATTTTAATGACTGTATTTTAGTATGGTTGTTTTATTTTATAATCCTATATTTTATTTTATTAATTTAAAAGCATTATCCTGAGAAGAACTCTATAGGTTTTGCAAGATTATCAAACGGGTTCATGATATTGAAAAAATTAAAGATATATGCTCCAAGTACATTTAAAAGATTGTGAGTGGAAATGGAGAAATAAAGGTTAGATATTGTCCTGAACTGAAGTTTGGGAATATGTGGATGGCAGCAGAATAAGGGGAGAAAGGATTTAATGCCAGAGGACAGTTTATAGTTGAATCACTTAACCACAGGACAAGGACAGGGATGACAGGGAAAATGGTGAAGTAAAGAAATTGGAAGACACAGTAAGGTTCAACAGTATGTTAAAGAATAGTGAGTCAGTCACAGGGAGACACAGAAGGACCTAAAAGTATGATGAAAGAAGAATTTCAGAGTTCAAGGTCATTTATATGGTATAGTTATGGGTTGTGGTCAAAGTGAAAGTATATTCACTTCCATAGGCAAAGGTGGAATGAAATGATAAATTATAAAACTTGAGATTAATGATTTAGGATGCTATAATGTTTGAATGGGCATAGATATGTATATTTAAGTATCCAAATATTAGAGCAAGAATTGGGATTCAATTCAATTCAATTCAATTCAAAGAAACACTTTGAGAAAGGAGAATTATCTAGAAGTTGGTAGATAATAGAAGCAGAGATCTAATGAGAATGATATAGACAGAGTGAATATCAAAGGAGGAATTTATTGCAAGAGATAGTAGCAAAGTGAATTTGGCTTTTTTGAGCTTACTGGTCCTCCCCTAATTCAACAATAATGCTCTCTGAAATAGTGTCCTTTTTGGTAAGTCAGCAACCACATACACACAAAATGAAAGATAACTCAAGCATAAAGCTAAGACAAAATTTATTGGAATGAAATTTTAGCATACAGCCCTCTTAAGATTTCAAAATAGTCAGGAACTTTGCTGATGTCTCACAGAATGCTTTTAGTTTCCAACATGTTGGTTTAGACCATTAGGAGATTGGCTTCAAGCCTACTGCATGAACCTATATGTACAAGCACCAACAGTTGGACACATATATCTGAAGATCACAGCAACTTTAACCTGGGGCTTTAGTCCATCCTCATAGACAAAAAAGAATCACAGGGTGGAGCCAAGATGGCAGAGTAGAAGCACAAACTTGGCATGGGCTCAGGCTCCAACCACTTCCAATACCTGTAAAAAAATGACCCTAAACAAATTTTAAAGCTATAGAACCCACAAAGTACAGAGAGGAACAAATCTCCTGCTGAAGACAGCCTGGCAGGCCAATAGGAAAGGTCTGTCACAGCATGCTGGGAGCCAAGTGCAGCCCTACATGAGCCATGCGGTTCTTGTCCCAGGGCAGCCCTGACCAGTGGCAGGCACAACAGACTACAGAAGAGTGAATCATCAGCAGCTGTAGTGGTTTTCAGACTTCTTAAACCATAAACAACAAAGACAAAATAAAATGTCAGAGTGAAGCTCTGTTGGAACGGGGTGGGGGGGGGATGGAAGAGAACAGTCTAGCCCCTGCCCTGGTTGGGGGGGGAGGTGGAGGTGCAGTGGTCATGCAGCCACCATCACATGGCTGCCTCAGGAACTCCTGGCCTGTAGATCATAGGGAGACCAAGAGACAATTCAGAGGGTAATTGCTCTTGCTTTAAGCTGTTTGGATTTGGATCCTGGTCTTGGGTGGTGATCCTGGTGTGTGTGGCCAGGTGCTAGAGCTTGTGGAGGCTGTAGAGAGGATGCCCCCTTAAAAGCTCTGGCAGCTGTGAAAACCTCAGTGATTTGGGACAAAGCTCTCTCCATTCTGGAAGCAGAGTTCTTCTGTGGCAAAGACCTCAAAAGTCAAGTAATTGGCTGGAATATGAGCAAGCAGACACATCACAAATGGACCATAGGATCCTTTTTGGGGGACAAAAAGGATCAAGGCATGGAGCAGGAGAAAGACAGTGAAGTCAGAACTCCTGCATTAAAATTCTCCAAGAAAAATACAAACTGGGTACAGGCCATGGAGGAGCTCAAGAAGGATTTTGAAAATCAAGTAAGAGAAGTGGAGGAAAAAATGGGAAGAGAAATGAGAATGATGCAATAAAATCATGAAAAGTGAGTCAACATCCTGCTAAAGGAGACCCAAAAATATACTAGAGAAAATAACACCTTAAAAATAGACTAACTCAAATGACAAAAGAGGCCCAAAAAGCCAGTGAGGAGAAAAATGCTTTAAAAAGTTGAATTTGCCAGATGGAAAAGGAATTTCAAAAACTCACTGAAGAGAATAACTCCTTCAAAATTAGACTGGAACAACTGGAAGCTAATGACTTTATGAGAAATCAAGATACTATAAACCAGATACAAACAAATGAAAAAATAGAAGGCAATGTGAAATATTTCATTGGAAAAACCACTGACCTGGAAAATAGATCCAGGAGAGATAATTTAAAAATAATTGGACTACCTGAAAGCCATGATCAAAAAAAGAAACTAGACACCATCTTTCAAATAATTATCAAGCAAAATTGTCCTGACATTCTAGAGCCAGAGGGCAAAATAGAAATTGAAAGAATTCACCAACTGCCTCTTGAAAAAAATCCCAAGAATGAAACTCCTAGGAATATTATAGCCAAATTCCAGAGTTCCCAGGTCAAGGAGAAAATACTGCAAGCCATCAGGAAGAAACAATTTGAGTACTATGGAAACACAATTAGGATAACACAAGACATAGCAGATTCTACCTTAAGGGACTGAAGGGCTTGGAATATGATATTCCAGAGGCCAAAGGAGCTAGGACTAAAACCAAGAATCACCTACCCAGCAAAACTGAGTATAAAGTTACAGGGGAAAATATGGTCATTCAATGAAGTAGAGGATTTTCAAGCATTCTTGATGAAAAAAAAAACAGAGCTGAACAGAAAATTTGACTTTCAAATACAAGAAGCAAAAGAAGCATAAGAAGGTAAACAAGAAAAATAAATCATAAGGAACTTATTAAAGTTGAACTATTTATATTCCCACATGGAAAAACAATAATTGTAACTCATAATACTTTTCTCAGTATGAGGATAGTTGGAGGGAATTTATATGTATATATCTATCTATCTATCTATACATACATATATACATATGTATAGGAGTGTGTATGTGTATATAAATATGTATGTAAGTATAGTCATATGTATGTTCATGTATGTTTGTACATAGAAGGTGCAGAATGAGTTGAATATGAAGGAATGATATCTAAAAAATAAAATCAAGAGGTGAGAGAGGAATTTTTTGGGAGAAGGAGAAAGAGAGAGATAGATTAGTGTAAATTATCTCATATAAAAGAGGTAAGAGAAAACTGTTACAATGGAGAGGAAGAGCAGGAAGGTGAAAGGGCATGGGACAACTTTATTCTCATTGAATTTGGCTTAAGGAGGGAATAACACATACATTAAATTGGGTATCTTATCCAGTGGGAAAATAAGGGAGTAGGGGATAAAAGGGGGGATGATAGAAGGGAGGGCAGGTTGGGGAAGAGGGTAGTTAGAAGCAAACATCTTTGAAGAGGGATAGAATCAAAGGATAAAATAGAATAATTGGGGGGGCAGGATAGGATGAAGGGAAATATAGTTAGTCTTTTACAATATAACATCTATGGAAATGATTTGAGTAACTACACATGTACAACCTATATTGAATTGCTTATCTTTTCAGTGAGAGCAGGTAAGGAGGGAAGAAGGGAAAAAATCTGGAACTCAAAGTTTTAAAAACAAATGTTTAAAAATGTTTTTTACAAGCAACTGGGAAATAAGATATATAGGAACTAGGGTATAGAAATCCATCTTGTCCTACTAGAAAGTTAGGGTGGGATGGGAGAGGATATAAGAGAGAACAGATTGGGGGAAGGGGTCTTCAGTAGGCTTGCTTTCTTGGGGTGGGGGTAGAGGAAAGACAGTGACCTCTGAGGTGGTGTCAATGAAGGAAGGGAACTTGGATTTTCACTTTCACTACCATGCTGGGTGCCTTTCTGCCTCATCTTTTCTTCTTGATAGACATTCAGATCATCATCATCTTTTCTATTCTCTTGACTATTATGCCTCAAGACACCACTAAACTGCCATCATACTCTCTGTAGGAGTGCCATTGAAGATGAAAATGATAATGAAAATGAGGATAAATCATTTAAAAATCTATCAGTGAAAATCCAGTCAGCAAACACAAAGGCAGTATTTAAGTATTATTTCCAATGACTTCTGGCCTCTATCTTTTAATCAAATGATTAATGCTGAAGTTAGTTACTTGAGTCTTTTAGGTTTTTCTTTGTGCTGTATTAATTTGACCGTTTTTAGAGAGAGGTGCAAGGAAAGAAGGGATCCAGACATATGATTTCATCAACAAGGGGAGCTTCCTTCACAGATTTAGATCCGCGAATGATCTGTAACTTATTGTCATAGAGTTATTGCCTGGGGGCCTTAAGAGGTCAACTGATTTACCTCTTGTAATATGTCTAGTACATGTCTGAGGCAGGTATTGAGCCCAGGTCTTTGTGACTTTAACACTTGTATTCTATTCACACTGTCTCTTCTTTTGCATCTTTGCATTTATTCTTCTCGGTCATGACTACCTCTGTCTTTTCCCTTTTGAATCTTATCCTAGTACTCAATAGTTTATTATTTGTTCTTCTGGTATCTCTTCAATGTATAGGGTCATATTTAGTAGAGACAGTACTAGATTGAAGATATCTGAGTTCTTGTCCTAACTTTGCTTTTAGCTTATTCTTTCTGAGCCTTGTAATGACCTTCCTGGTCTTCAGTTTCTTCGTGTGTAAAATGAAGATTTTCCCCCACTCATTAACTTTCTGTAGGAAGAAGTCAGTCTCCTCTTCTTTTATGGGCTTATCATATAAATACTTATCTGAGCACATATTGCTTGCCTCTAGTAGACTGTAAATTCCTTTAGGGCAGGGACTATTTGTTGCTTTGTCTTTATGTAGCTAACACTGGATCTGAGATCACCCTTCTAACCCATATTTGGACTAGCAGGTCAGGTTCCCAGAAGATGGCTGGCTACTTCTCTCCTCAGAGTTATAGCAGTAACCTGGAAGGTTGGGGGATATATATCTAATGTTATTTCTCATGAACTTCTACTGATGTGTTCCCTCATTGATTATCAGTTGCTAACAATATTCTATCTAGATTTAATTAACCTTTATAAATGGTTATTAACTAAGATACTAGTTAAGGCACAAAATATTAAGTACCTAAAATCCCAACAGACTGGGAGCACACTCTTCTACATATACATACAAAGTCCAGGGGAAAGTGGGTTCAAGCTTAGATAGCACAGATGGCAAAGATCATAACTCTTAGTTGCTGGAGATATTATTATTTTTGTGCCCAGGACAAGTAGCACAAAATGCTAACTTACTTAGATTAATGCTATCCTTAAAAAACATACCCTTAACCTCCACTGAAGAGGTTTCTGTGTGTCATCAGGGTAGGGGGGCTTTGGAGGGGTAGCCTGTGGAGGACTCATTTATAGGGACCTCATGAAATTCCCAATAGGCACCGTGTAGCTTTGGCTAGGCTATATGTAGAGTCCTGAAGCTTTTTGTTCCCATATGTTTAGTTTGTTTAGCTTTAAATGCCGACGGTACCATCTGCTGCTACCTTACAAGGGACGCTGTTACTGTCAAAGATAAAAATTTCTAAATCTTCTCACCTTTTGAAATGTCCAAGATCTTCCTCTGGTCAATGGGAAGGCAATTAGGGAGCTTTCTGTCCCCGGTACCTAGCACTATCAATTAATAAATGTGTTCTTGATTAGATTGGAGAGTCTGAACCCAATGAATCCTGGGGTTCTTTACAACTCTAATAATTGAATTTATTTGGAAGAATATTGCTGGATATTCTAATTTGATGATTGACATTCAGGCATTTTGGAGTCTGCTAAAATTTTCTATTAACAAATGCTTTTACACACTAAATGCCCTCAAGATTTAGAGTACCATATTTCACCGCATAATCGTTGCCATTGAATAATCTTTACACCCTGTTTTTTCAGTCAAAAATGTTTTATAACCTTTCATTGTATAATTGCTGCATGTTATGATTTTGTTTCTCACACTTCTTAAAAGGTAAATGGAGAAATAATGTATTCATCAGTGGCATATGGATATGCATTTATCTCTTGCACATTGGGAGCCAAAGCCTAAACTTCTCAGTGGACACGCATTGTTAGTATTCAATTTTAATATATATTCATGAATATTCCATGTATCCTAATCTTGCACCAAAGATAGTTAATAATAAATGATTTTAAAGTAATACTGTCATATTTTTAAAAGCTTCACATAGTGGTCACACCCACTTTTTTGCAAAAAAAAATATGGCATAAAATCTGTGCAGTGAAATATGGTATCAAGGTATAGGATTCATGCAACTATGGTGCCAGAAAGAAGCTTTATTTTTAAGCATGTATAACTTATTTCTCAGTGCTCTGTTTACTTTCAGGCTATTTCTTGTAAATACAAAAGTTTTCAGGTCTTAAAATTTTATGGTAACTGAAAGACTAAGGTTCTCTGATGTCATGTTTGTGTTCCCTTGAACTGCATTAAATATTTTAAAATCCTACAGCTGCAACTGTTTTCTTGTCTTCGTCACAATTCTTGTTTTGTGTTTTAGACACAAATGGTTCATCCATAACCAATTAAGTCTTTGTGCAAGAAGTTGACTACTTAAATTTTGACCATTAAATTCCCATTAAAAAAGAGGTAATTTAGAAAAGTTCCACTTTTGCTTACCATGTTATTTCCTATGATACTGTTTTTTTCATTAATCAGAGAGGACACTTTTAAAAAATGAATATAGAGAAAATTTTATTTTGTTTCTTTTTGAGGTCAGAACATTGAGCTACCTTTAAATACTTTATTTGGGTCTTAACCAGAATAGGGCACTAAAGGCTTTGTCCAAGGTACCAAAATTTATAGGGGGAAGACAACATTTGTACTCTTTTTAATAGTATGGAAACAGAAGAGATCAACACTCAAAAATAACTTAAAAACAGCATTCTGGCAATCACACTCTAAATAAGCTCCTCTCCAGTCTGCCTCTATATACCTCTCCACCACATATACACACATGGAGATTACTTCAGCAGTGGTTAAGGGCATATTTCATAGCATTTCTTCTAATTAAGCAAGCAGTTTGTGCTACTTGGCCTGCGCACAAAAATTGCTAGTTACATCTCTGTTGCATCTATTTAGTGTGTGTGTGTATGTGTGTATGTATGTATGTATCTGCATGTAGCTTGTAGAATAAAGAAGGTCTCAGAGCAGGAAGGGAAATTATGGCAGTAATCATGAAAGGTAGCAAAGCTAACTCCCCAGAGGACCTTTAGGGTTTGTGTTGACGGGAATGAATAAACACTTCTTTGATTCTGATAGCCCATAACAAATATTTATTTTATCTCTCCCCTCTCCCCCCACACTAGGGAAAAAAAAGAAAACTGGGTCTGAAATGTTTTATGATTGGTATAAAATTTTCTGGTAATTAATAAATTTAAATTAAAATTATTCAAATTTTAGAGTCTTGAGCTTAAATGTCTTTTAATTTTGGGGGAGGAAAGCAGCATATGAGAACATTTCTGAACCCCAATGAAATTGTAACCTTTGATTAATATTTCCAGATATGGCAGATGACTTTCTAACTTTGAGAAATTGTGAGCATAAACACATGATGGCTTCAAGACACTCACTATAACATTTTATTGAAAACATGGTTTTCTGCTTTTTGTTTTGAAATTCTAATGTTCTTTAGTTTGTCTTTAAAACATAATTCAAAGTGCACAAACAAGAGAGTCAGCTGTGCTTGGCTCTGTGAGATAGCTAATAATTGGAACTCAGTCATGAAACTGGCTTTGTAGAACTCTGGTGACCACATAGAGAGGGGGAGGAAGAAGAATTGCCTTCTCCTTATGGCTTTTGTTCTGTAGTGGAATTGTGCCCATTTACATGTAAGCACAGATGGGGAAGGTTGGAGACATGCCTAGGGCAAAAGAGATAGCAACATTTGCTATGACATTTCTCCTACCCAGCAATTATATTATATAAATGACTCTGACAAGGAAAGTCTATTTTGGTTTCAAGGTGAGCATAAATTTCCCCTGTATAAATGGCCTGTTCCAGAACTATATTATATCATACTTTAGTATACTATTTCCTTTACTGCTTTGGAAATTGTGCAGAAATCCTAGCTCTTTGATTTCAGGGCCAGACCTCACATGCCTATATATATTTCCTCATTGTAAGTTCTTTGAGAGCAGGACCCAGATCATATTTATCTTTGTGTGACCAAGCACTTTGCACAGTATCTAAACCATTTAATAAACAGCAATTGGGCTGATTTCAATCTGGATACTTGAGGTCAAATTAATTACATATATGAAGCAAAACTTTTGAAGGTTACCTGAATCACCTGTACAGTTGACACAGGGAGATTCAGTCTAAGACCTGTTAGTACTCTCTGACTTGGATGATCATCCCTAGTGGCCTGTAGGTCATGTTGACCGCAGTTATCCCCTCTGTCCCTTATTTCCCTAAGAGTAGTACGTATACTTAGGGATGAGTCTGAATAGTCAATCTGGTATTGCCTAATCACAGGAATTATAAATTAAGATATGCTTGTTAAAACCAGACTGAAGCAATTTGCCTGGAATTATTTACTTAACTACTGGGGTTTTAATGTACTGATAAAGGAAAATAAATAATAGATTAAAGGCCTTCCTGAGTCTGGTAGCTCTTGATAAAATGTACCAGTTGCTTAGGGACTTTTCATCTCAAAGCTTTATATTCCACAAAGCGCTATTTAATGATGACATCATTAAGGGATGTGGAAAACCACAAAGGCACTAAAAGTTAATAAAGTCACCCAAAATAAAGAGTTCTGGCAAAGATGTTATATAGGATTCAACTGAGCTATGATCAAACAACAGGGCCAATGGTTGTGAGTTTCCTGGAGGTATACTGACTAAGAGGAAGAATGCAGCAGTGAGTTTCTTTCTTCAGATCACATTTAATTTGTAATGCAAAATTCATTCTGGAATGAATGTTAAAACACTAGGTATCTACATTGTATAATGAATAATACTGTCCTTCCTTTAGGAAGATGAAGCTACTGACTGATCATCAGTAGAGCAAAAGCTTTGAGAATATTTACTCTGACAATAATAGTACCTTCCCTCTGAGACTACCCCCAATTTTTCTTTTATATATATATATATATATATATATATATATATAATTTACACACAATTGTTTACATGTTGTCTTCCCCATTAGACTATGAGCTCACTGAGAGCAGAAACTTGTTTTTTTAACCTTTTTTCACGTATTGCTAGTGCTTAAAGGCACAGTACCCAACACATTTTCAATCATTTTTTTTCAGTCGTGTCTAACTCCTCATAACGCGATTTGGGGTTTTCATGGCAAAGATACTTGAGTGGTTTGCCATTTCCTTCTCCAGCTCATTTACAAATGGGAAAATCAAGGCAAACAGGGTTAAATGACTTGTCTAGGGTCACACAGTTAATAAGTGTCTGAAGTCAGATTTGAATGCAGGAAGAAGAGTCTTCCTGACTCCAGGCCTGGCACTCTATCCACCTAGTTGACACATCTGGCACATAGTACGTGCTTAATAAATGGTAGTTGATTAAATGACTAATGACAATATTTATACTTCAAAAACTATAATCTTTTCAGTTTCTAAAGAACTTCACATATGAATAATCAGGGCAACACAGGTAGAGAATATACTGACTTGGAGTGATTTGGATTTAGTTTTAGCTCTGAAAATTCCTAGATTTTTTTTATTATGGTCATCACTTAACATACCAGAGTCTCAGTTTGTTAATCGGTAAAATTGGGTTAGTGTTTGCACTACTTTCCTGCATATTGAATAAAGTGCTAACCGTGGAGTCAGGAAGACCTGAGTTCAAATCCTCAGACATTTACTAGCTGTGTGGCACTAAGGAAACCATTTCTCTTCTTGCTGCTCCAGTTTCCTCATCTGCAAAATGAGAGATTGAACTTGATAAACTCTCAGGTCTCTTCTAGTTCTAAATCTATGATTCTGTTATCTATGATCTTGCTGCACAGGATAGTTCTAAGAGAAGTGCTTGTGAACTTTAAAGTGTTCTCTAGGGGCGGCTAGGTGGCGCAGTGAATAGAGCGCCGGCCCTGGAATCAGAAGGACCTGAGTTCGGAGCCGGCCTCCGACACCTATTCCGCACAAACAAAAACCTAGCCGTGTAACCTTGGGCAAGTTACTTAACCCCAATTGCCCTAAAGGGGTGGCTAGGTGGCGCAGTGAGTAAGAGCGCCGGCCTCGGAGTTTGGATGACCCGAGATCAGATCCGGCCTCAGAAAATGAGCACCCATACACAAATAATGACTAGCCATGTAACCTTGAGCAAGTTACTTAACCCCAATTGCTTTAAAAAAAAAAAATAAATAAAGTGTTCTCTAAATTTAAGATATTGTTAATTGGGCTATCATTATTCTTAATTTGCAAATGAATTAATGGAGATTAGTTTACATGCCCTGCTTAAGGTCCATGCCTAGTAAATGGCAGAGGTAGAACTCAGACCCACGGCTCTATCCATGATACTATACTATGAATCTAGTTGTAAGACATTTCTATCAATCCACTCAGAGACCATAACTAGAGTGAACTAATCAGGTCTTTTCTCCAGGAAAGAAAATTAAGAGGATGCTGTCACTATTGTACAGGGCTGTAATTCGTACGCTGCCCAGCCCTACACCTGAAGCTGCAGCACTGATTGCCTCCTCTTGGAGTTCAATCTTTTCCCTTTTAACAGTATAGGAACCTCATAGTGACCTCATGGCATTTCTTTCCAGATGACCACACCTGAGGGAAAGCTGCAGTCTCTCAATCTGACACTGCCACTTGCCCCAGGTGTAAAAATGGCTAGTTACATATGGCTCTACTTTACTTTATTGCTATTCACAGAATTTTAATCTTGCATTACAAAAAAAAATTTTTAAAATACCTTTCAAGAATAGAAATTAGTTGTTACCCCAAGAAGGCAAATGCCCCCCCCTCAAATATCACTAAACTATATGCTGCCTCCTTTCGTTACTTTTATAACCTATGTACTTTGCCGGAAGCAGGTTTAAGGTCTGTGGTCTGCTCAGTTCCCTCATTTTGCAGCTAAGGAAAATGGACAAAGATGGAATGACTTGCCCAAGGTTATATAACTAGATTGTGAGGAGCCAGGACCAGAACCTAAGACTCCTGACTCCTGGTCCTCTTGCTTATAATACCTTATAATTAATTCCTCAAATCTCAGAAAAATGCAAATAGCATTATCTTATGAAATGTCAATGATATTTATTTTGGCAGATTATGTCCTTTACTTTAATTCATTCATTCATTCAGTATTTATTAAGCACCTACCAGGCACTGTGCTAAGTGTTGAAGATAGAAAGGTGAAAAAACCCCGATAATGTCTGCCTTCAAGGATGATTACAATCTAATGGGAGAAGACAAAATACAAAAGGAAGCTAGAAAGGGGTGGGGAGGACACCAGGGGTTACCTAGTACAGAGGGAAGGGTATCTTGTTTCATGGTGTTCAGACCAAGAAGAACTTCAGGAGGAAAGTAAAGAGTAAGTTGGAAAGACTGATAAAGGAAGCTTTTGAGAAGAATTCAGTGCTCCACCTTGCAGACCTTCAATAGAAGGGGAGAGGAGGCTGAGGGAAGTGAGAAGTCCAAGACTGAGTTTTATAACATGATGAGATTTCAGATGAACAGCTTATTCTAGGAGGGACATCTTGTTCCTAATCTTCAAACCAAGCACACAGAGCTGCAGATAGAAAGTGGAGCGGTGTCAGAGGTGCCAAATTTACATGCAGGTAATGTGTTTGGCACAAGATTAAAATGGAATTGGTAAATGTTTTAACAAGATAAATAAAAATACAATAGCAATAATAAATAATATTTTATAGTGCTCACTATATGCCAGGTACTGAGTAGAGTACTTTAGAAATAGCATCTCATAGGTGTAGAGCCAAGATCGGGGCAAAGAAGCAGGAAAACTCCATGTGCTTCCCCCATAACCACCTCAAATACATATAAAATGTAACTCTAAATGAATTTTCGAGCTACAGAACCCACAAAGTGACAGAGAGAAACAAATCTCCCACTGAAGGCAGCCCAGCAGGACGACAGGAAGGATCCATCACAGCCTGCTGGGAGCTGAGCCCATCACCATGTGAGACTACAGTTTTAGCCTCAGGGCGGCCCCAACCAGCAATAGTTAGAGCAGACTTCAGGAGAGTGGATTACCAGCAGCTGTGGTGGTTTCCAGAATTATCAACCCATAATTGCCAAAGACAAAGTAAAAGGTCAGTGTGGAACTCTGTTGGAACTGGGGGACCTAGAATGCCACTGCCTCCAGGGTAAGAAGGCAAGGTGCTGAGGCCATACAGCTGCCTCCACATGAGTGCATCAGAGCTCCTGGCCTGTAGATCTTAGGGTGACCAATTGACCATTCTGAGGGATAATCACTCTTGCTTTAACCTGCTTGGATCTGGATTGCTGTCTTGGGTGGAGGTCCTGGGGTGTGTGACCAGTGAGCCAGAGCTTGTGGGGGCTGTAGAGAAGGTACCCAACTTAATAGCTCTGTTCCATAGTGATTTGGGACAAAGCTCTCCTCTCCAGAAGCAGAGTTCTACTGTGGCAAAGCACTCAAAAGTCAAGTAATTGTGTGGCAACATGAGCAAGTAGAGGAAGCAAAGCAAGCACAGCAATCAAAATCATGGAGTGGGAGGAAGACAATGAGGTCAGAACTCTTGCACCAAAAGGTTCCAAGAAATATATGAACTAGTTATAGGCCAGAGAAGTGGAGGAAAAATTGATAAGAGAAACTAGAATTATGCAAGAAAATCATGGAAAGAGGATCAACAACCTGACTGAAGAAAATAACACCTTAAAAAGATTAACTCAAATGGCAAAAGAGGCCGAAAAAGCCGAGGAGAAGAAAGTCTTAAAAAGTTGAATTTGCCATATGGAAAAAGAATTTCAAAAGCTCACTGAAGAGAATAATTACTTCAGAATTAGATTGGAGTCATTAGAAGCTAATGACTTTATGAGAAATCAAGATACTATAAACCAGATCCAAACAAATGAAAAATAGAAGGCATTGTGAAATATCTCATTGGGAAAACCACTGACCTGGAAAATAGATCCAGGAGAGATAATTTAAAAGTTATTGGACTACCTGAAAGCCATGTTCAAAAAAAGAACCTAGAAATCATCCTTCAAGAAATTCTCAAGGAAAATTGCGCAGATATTTTAGAACCAGAGGGCAGAATAGAAATTGAAAGAATTCACTTATCACCCCTTGAAAAAGATCCCCAAAAGAAAACTACTAAGAATATTATAGCAAGATTCTGGAGTGTAGCAGCAAGCACCCTAGCATACCCAGGGTGGCTGCCAACACAGGTTCTTAGATCTGCTTTTCTAAAGGAAAGCAATTCAAAATGGGTTAACAATCTTGCTTTAATCAATCAAACATATGTTGTTTACCTATTTCAGGGGAAAAAGGTCAGCACCCTGAACTTCAGAGTATACGAGGTTACAAGCAGAAGTTACAAGCCAGAGAAACATTTCAGCAGACAATCTTCCAAACTGTCCAACAGGGAAGCATCAACATCTGGGTTTTCAAAGCCGGGGGGCTTTCAATGGCTGCCAAGAGTCTTATCTGGTTAAATCACACAACACTTCTCAAAGTGAACCCCAAAACAAAATTTCACATCAGGGATTATATAGCCTTCTCCTGGGTCAGAGAATGTAACAACCCTCTTGACCCACTGCCCAATCACACAGCACCAAGGTGTGGGCATTCCTGAAAAACAAGCCTCCCACCACAGGATCCAGGTACACTTAAGCCTAGGGGCAGGGAAGATCTTAAAAATTTACATTCTGATAACATGGAGTTCCCAGATCAAGGAGAGAATATTACAAGCAGCCAGGAAGAAACAATTTGAATACTGTGGAAACACAATCAGGATAACACAAGATCTAGCAGCTTCTACATTAACAGATCGAAGGGCTTGCAATATAATATTCTGGAGGTCAAAGAGCTAGTATTAAAACCCAGAATCACCTACCCAGCAAAACTAAGTATAATTTTTCAGGGGAAAATATGGTTATTCAATGAAATAAAGGACTTTCAAGCATTCTTGATGAAAAAAACAAAGTTGAATAGAAAATTTAACTTTCAAATACAAAGAAGCAAGAAAAGCATGAGAAGGTAAACAGGGAAAAGAAATCATAGGGAACTTAGCAAAGTTGAACTATTTACATTCCTACATGGAAAAAATGATAATTGTAACTTATGGAAATTTTCTCAATATGAGGATAGTTGAAGGGAATATAAATGTGTATGTGTGTGTGTGTGTGTGTGTGTGTGTGTGTGTGTGTGTGTGTGTATATGTATGTATATGCATACATATATGTCTATACAGGAGGGTATATGTGACTATGAATACATATGTGAGTATGTGTATATATGTATACAGGTATACATAGACAGAGGGCACAGGGTCAATTGAATAGGAGGGGATGATATTTTAAAAATATAATCAAGAGGTGAGAGAGAAATATAATGAGAGAAGATAGGGAGAAACAGAATAGGGCAAATTATTTCCTATAAAAGAGGCAAGGGAAAACTGTTAAAATGGAAGGGAAGAACAGGAAAGCAAAAGGGAATGAGTCAACCTCACTCTCATTGAAATTGGCTTAAGGAGGGAACAACATACACAGTAAATTGGGTATCTTACCCTACAAGAAAGTAGGGGGGAAGGGGATAAGAGCGGGGAGGAGAGAAGGGAGGGCAGATTGGGGGGGAGGGTAGTTAGAATCACACACTTTTGAAAAGGGACAGGGTCAAAGCATAAAATAGAACAAGTCGGGGGCAGGATAGGGTGGAAGAAAATATAGTCAGTCTTTCACAATATATCCACTATGGAAATGTTTTGCATAACTACATATGTACAACCTATATGGAATTGCTTATCTTCCCAGTAAGGGTGGCTGACAAGGGAAGAAAGGAAAGAATCTGGAATTCAAAGTTTTAAAATCAAATGTTTTTAAAAAATTATTATTATTATTTACATGCAACTGGGAAATAAGATATATAGGCACTGTGGTATGGAGATCCATCTTGCCCTACTGGAAAGTCAGAGGGGGATCAGGGAGGATATAGGAGAAAGCAATTGGGGGAGGGGGTATTCATTGGGATTGCTATTTTGGGGTGGTGGGTAGGGGAATTATGGGGAGAAATTTTGTAACTCAAAGTCTTGTGGAAATGAATGTTGTAAACTAAAAATCAACATAAAATTTATATAAAAAAAGAAATAGCATCTCATTTGATCCTCACAAATAGGTGATAGATGCTATTATTACCCCTAGTTTACAGATTATAACAGAGTCAGGATCAGAACCTCAGTTTCCTGACTCAATGCCCAATGCCCAGAGTCCCTTATGATTCCTCAAATTTTACAAAAATGCATTAATGCAAATATCAATATTATCATATGAAACGCTAATGATATGTTTCTATGGAGAGTGTCCTTTACTGAATCCTAGAGTAAAGTAGTCATTGACTTATCTTGATCCTCAAAGTTATGGTTTAATCTCAAAGAAGGGCTAACATTTTTTTTTCATTTTGTGAAGATTTATTATGTACCTAGTTCTTTCCACTGATTTACATATCTATTGGATAATTCTGCTATGTGTAACTACCATTTCACATTTTTTACTTTACTTAACATGAAGCAAATTGTGCTTTTTTATTTATTTTTCAAAACAACTATCATGTTTTTAATAGGAGTCCTGCTGTGCTAATCTAAATGTGCTGTCTTTTATGTTTTAATTCCCAGCTATCAAAATCACTTCGTCTTTTAAGCCAGTATCCTAGAGAAAGAAAATTATTAAATTTCTTTTTTCTCATCCAGTTCCAAACATTATCTGATCAAATATAAATTTGAAGTCTTCAGAAAATTTAGTTCCATAGGTCATATTAGTGTAACATAAAGTAACCATGCTATTCTTAAATAGAATGTCTAGACTGGTAACACATTGCTATTTGTTGATAAAAAAGAACTGGTGTAACTGGTGAATGGATAAGAACTAGGAAGAAACATATTTGAGCTACACACTCAAGAAACAGAATAAAGAAGTATATTAAAGTCAGAACTCAGGAAGAAAGAAATAATATTGCAAGGAAAACTAGGACCCCCACCCTGAAACAAGAATGAAACTAATTCAAAATTCCCCAAAATAGGTTATGTTAGAAATACCCTTGTGGGGATCACAGGGCTTCCCAGGCAAGGTGCTAGCCCTCAGGAAGACCCCTGCTCAGAAAAGAACTCAGAAACACCTCCCCCACTCCCATAGTATGAGAAGTATGCTCACTCTAGACAAGGAACAATGCTCATTGTGAAGTCAGGAAAGCTCTCACTTTATTTTAGCCAATTCTACATTCCTAGTGAACGGGTCCCTCCTGAATGGAGAGTACATTTGCTTCAGACAAATGCCAGGCTTGAATGCTCCGTTTTCAAATCTAATTCCCTGCCTGCATCCCATTGGCCAGCATTCTAAGGATCACTAAATCCATCCCTTGATTACATCTTTTCATTTCCACATTTCAATTCCCCCCCTCCCTTCTCATCTGCATTTTTCCTTATACTCATATAAAGGAAAGGCCCAAAAGTCTCCTTCCCTTTTGTCTGCATCAGATAGAAAGAGAAAGGATTTTCCTCTATTGCTAGGAGAGGATATCAACAGAGAAAGTCCCATTATAATGGATCTAATCCTCCTTTGTGAATGACATAGGGCCTGGCAGTTCCTTCCTTCCTTCCTTCCTTCCTTCCTTCCTTCCTTCCTTCCTTCCTTCCTTCCTTCCTTCCTTCCTTCCTTCCTTCCTTCCTTCTTTCCTTCCTTCCTTCCTTCCTTCCTTTCCTTCTTTCTGTACAGGAAAAGGCCTTCTCAGAACAAAGAAAAGTAGTAGCTATGCTGGTTTTGTCCCTGACATTAGTTATCAGTATATGGCTTCAAATCATGTTTCATAGAACTTCTGTGGAAACAAAATTCAATCGTACCTTACAGTTAGAAGCTTAACGGAAGAACTACTGGAAAATAGGTACTAGATCTCTTCAAGAAGAATTTTTAAAGACAAATGGGAATTGATTAGAATAGAAGATAGAAAATCTTAACAAAGCAGTAAAACTGTTAAAAAAAGAAAATGGGGCAGCTAGGTAGCACAGTGAATAGATCACCAGCCCTGGAGTTGGGAAGACCTGAGTTCAAATCTGCCCCCAGACACAATACTCATTAGCCATGTGACCTTGGGCAAGTCACTTAGCTCCAATATACAACAACAAAAGGTCCAGAGATAGAGCAACAAATATCAAACAAAACCAAAACAACAGACTTGAAGCCAGGACAACATGAATTCCAATCCTGTCTCAGAAATTTACTGGCTGTGTGATTTCACGGAGACCAGATTTGAGCTCAGGGAGAGTAGTCTCCAATCCATTCTCCAATAAATAGAAGGTCAAAGGATATGAAGAGGCAGTTTTTAAAGGCAGATATCTGAGCAATCAAAGAGGACATGAAAAAATGCTCTAAATCACTAAAATTCCAGAAAATTCCAGAAAAAATGCTCTAAATCACTAAAATTCCAGAAAATTCCAGAAAAAATGCTCTAAATCACTAATAATTAGAAAAATGCAAATTAAAGCAACTTTGATGTTCTACTTGATACCTACCAGATTGGCAAACATGACAAAATAGGAAAATGACAAATGTAGAAGGGGTGATGGGAAGACAGACATGCTATCATGCTGTTGGTGGAGGCATGAACTGGTCCAGCCATTCTGGAAAGAAATTTGGACCTATGCCCAGAAAGTTATTGGACTGTATCTTCTCACTTCTCTATGACACTACTAGGCTTCTTCCCAAAAGAGATCAAAAAAGGAGGAAAAGAATCTGTACATACAAAAATATTTATAGCAGCTCCTTTAAGATAATCAAAAATTGCAAACTAAGGGCCCATCCCCTTTCTGTGGAATAGCTAAACAGGTATTGGTATATGAATTGAATGAAATATTATGCCATAAGAAATGATGAAATTGACAATCTTGAAGGAAACTGGGACGACCTCTATGAACTGATGCCAAGTTAAGCAAGCAGAACTAGAAAAGGAATTCATACAATGACAACAACATTATAGAGAATACAACTTTGAAAAAACTTTAGAACTCTGATCAATAAAATGGTAAATCTTAAGTTCAGAAAATTGAAGATGAAACACCATACACTTCCTGCCAGAGAAGTGCTAAATTTGAAATGTAGGAAGTAATCTACATTTTGGACATGGACAATCTTGAAATTTGTTTTGCTGGAATATGAACATTTCTTTATGGGGATTTTCCCCTCAAATTTCTTATTGTTCAGGAGAGGTAGTGGGAGGGATAAACACTTGTAAAACAAACTAATGAATAAATAAATAAGACAAATGTACCTCCAATTAATAGTGTCGTGGTTTCATCATCTCTGATAACTATTAATATGATAACTGAAGAAAATAATTTTAGCTTGTGTTCATGCTTGGTGTTGGGGGGAAAGAGTCTAAAAATTAATAAAAAATAAAATAATGTCTAAAAATGTGCTAACATTTGGGTAGGCAGAGTGGCACAGTAGAGCTACATTTGAAATTAAAAGATTTAGACTCAAATCTAGATTTTGCTGTTTGCTACCTCTGGGGTAAGTAAGTCACTTTAGTTTTCTGAATCTCTCAGTTTCCTCACCTTTAAAATGAAAGGGGTAAGCCTGAGTCCAGAGGTGTCAAACTTGCTCCCACAGAACTACTGAGTCCTCTGAAATCAGAGTAAAGTATAGTTGGGAAACACTTAACAAAGTAAATAAAAATACAATGAAATATAGATGATGTTGATATGTGGTTTTCTAAATTAATATGAAGTCTATAGAGAATCCATTTCTATTTGAGTTTGACATCACTAGACTAGAAGCTCTCTCGGGCCTTATCAGCTCTAAATCTAAATCATCCTAGTTGAATTCATTATCTGATTTTGTGCTTCTCAAAGAGAAGTAGGAATGTGTATGTTCAGTTTGGAAATAAATATTTAAAATTTGGAAATATTTATTAGTTTATTCAAGAAAAAATATTAGCCTATTATATACAAAGTGCAATGCTAGACCCTGGGAAAACTGAGACTTCAGAACAGCTAAAATACAGTTCTGGCCCTCAAAATTGGAAAATTTCATGATATATTTGTTCTATTTCACTCCCTATTCTTCCATCAAAGCTTATAATCTCACAAATTATTTTTAGTTTTTAAGACTTGATATTTGGAAAACTCATCCATTTATTTAAAATGAATTTGCACAAGTTGTAGCTTTCTCTACTTTTTATTATCTAAAGGTTGCTAAGTTATAATTTTTTTTCTCTGGAGAGCTAGCATACCTGCAGTGGATTGTATCTACTTTGTGTCAAAAACACACAAACCAATCTAGCAAGATCAGTACCAAACTTACCCTGTAGCTCACTACTCAATAAGTATTCAGACAAGCCCTAGCATGTAGTTTTCAAATAACTGGAGGACAGTCACTGAGTCATTCTGAGAAAAGCAGAGAAAATAGTTTAATAGATTGAAGATTAGGAAAGAACCATGTATTCTTAGAATTGAAAACCAGAAAGGTCATTGAAAGTCTTCCAAGTGCATACCTCTCATTTTGTAGATGAAGAAATTGAGATCCAGAGTTTTCACATTATCAGAGAAGTGGTCAGCACCATGGCTAGGGACAGCAGCTTCCCCTGAGGATTAAAGCAACTGCTCCAACCTTGCTAACTGTGGGGTAGCCCCACCTCTGCTTGAATTTCCTCTAGTTTCCCCTTCCCTCTTTTTTCCCTCTGCTTTTTGGAGGGGGGAAGGCAGAGAAATCGGGGTTAAGTGATTTGCCCAATGTCACACGGCTAGTAAGTGTTAAGTTTCTGAGGCTGAATTTGAACTTAAGTCCTTCTGAGTCCAGGGCCATTGCTTAATTCACTGTGCCACCTAGCTGCCCCCTTTCACTTCCATCTTTTAAGTACAGTGGCAGCAGACATTAGGAAACTGCCTGCTTTGACCAGTGTGAACTAATATTTAAATTAAAGTCTCACAATTTTTTGGCAAAAAAGAGGGTGAAAGGGGCATTGTAGCAGAATTGTAGAAGACCAGTCTGAAATCAGGAAGACCTGGGTTCAGATTCCACCTCCAACACATTGGTTAGAAGATACTGTCAATGTATAAGAAGGACTTAATTGACTCTCATTAGCAAGGCATCCTTTGCCTAAAGATTTGACAGCCTTGATTGTTGTCTGCAAAACTAAATGATCAAATTGCAGGTAGTAAAGACATCTCTTCCTTGATATCATGATCATCTGGGAGGTGTCTAAGGCATTAATCAATGAAAGAAAAAAGTTTTTATTTAGTGTTTATTATGTGCCAGTAACTGTGTCTTACACAATACTGAGAATACAAATACAAATGAAAAATAAGCTGTCCTCAAAGTGCTTACATTCTGATACTGGGAAACAACACATAGAGATAGGAAAAGAGTGACTAGGAAGGGTTTTGGCCTAGGAGTCCCAGGGATGGTGGGTGGAACCATAAGACAGTTAACTAACATGCCCTTTCCAGAAACAATGGCAATTTTAACTTGATTACTATTTTAGAGTTAAAGTTATAGAGAAAGGAAAAGGAAAGAAATTTCTAATCCTGTCTTCATGAACATGGTGGCATGACAGGAAGATAGCCAGGGAAAAGGTTGGTTGGTGATCTGGAGCAGGCTAAACATAGTAGGCCATGTGAACCCTCATGAATAAGGTCAGCACTGCCCAAGGGAAGGCTTAATTCCTCTAGGGTAAGGGTAAGGAACCTGCTTCCTTGAAGCCACATGTGGCCTTTTAGGTCCTTTGATGTGATCTTTTGACTGGGTCCAAGTTTTATAGAACAAATCCTTTTATTAAGGGGATTTTTTTTCTGTGAGGTTTGGATTCAGTCAAAGGGCCAAACTTGAGGACCTAGAGGGTCACATGTGGCCTTGAGGACACAAGTTCTTCACAGGGTGCAGGGCAGCATGGCAGGAGGGTGGGTGGGCTAAATATGTTTGTGGCTCTAGGAATAACTTTCCAGGGTATTTTGTGGTTCACACATTCTGCTCTTCCCCTATAAGTGAGTGAAGGGATGGTCCTTTTAATTAGGAAAAAGAAAAAATATCAAGCAGGGAGAGAAAACCCTCAGGTTTGCTGTTACAAAGAGAAACAGTTATCATTGACATTCACTCTAAGCGGGGAGGGCCCAAAATATTGCTATTAAGTGGAGCTTGGGCAGGGACCTATTGTGGTCCAATCTATGAGCTTCAGAGTAAACTGGGTTTGAGATTTTGTGAAAGAAGAGAGAGAGGGAGAGAGAGGGGAGAGAGAGAGAAAGAGAAAGGAGGGAAGCAGGGAAGGAAGGAATGCTGCCAGTGAGCCCCAAGTTAAATGGATAGCTTCTGGCTATCAACTTTTACCTTCCTTTGGAGAGGAAAAGGGGAGGGAGAAGATGAGTTGAGTTGCCTAACTATCTGGGTCCCCATTCAGGCAGTTTGGTCTACTCACAGGTTGTGTTTGTCCTTCATTTTCAAAGAGGACCATGGCATCAGGGAAATGATGACATGACTTGCAGTTGACTTTGATTTGAGTGAGGGATATGTGCAAGGTCACCAGACTCACTTTTCCTCCAGAGCCATCTGGACCCAGTGACAGGATGACTGGAGATGACACAGAATGCAATTGGAGACACTGGCCCTTTTAAGCTAATGCCTTTTCAGGTACTGGCTTAGAGTTAGGTAACATCCCAGTCAGTGAATAAGCCTCTTTAAGAAGTGCGTGAAAGGATGGGTGTTACCCAACGTCATGCAGCTAGTAAGTGTTAAGTGTCTGAGGTCAGATTTGAACTCAGGTCCTCTGGACTCCAGGGCTGGTACTCTATTCACTGCACCACCTAGCTGCCCCATCTACCCATTCTTTAAAGGCCAATTAAGATGTCATATTAATTGTTCTCTGATTCCTCTAGTTCGTAATAACTATTTCTCCCTTGGACATTCCAAAGCACTTTGCTTTACAACTCTGGGACATTTATCACAAATTATTTTGTAGCATCTATGTATATATTACATGTGCCTACAACTGTCAGCCCCAAAAGTGCAGGGATCAAAGTATTCTGCACATAGCAGGCACATAAAAATGTTTTCTGAATTAAATTAGAGAAGCAGTGAGAATTCAGACATGATGTCTATACAGTTGCTTAGTCCTAAAAGCTACAGTTCTTTTTCTCTCAGCAATACACTGTGAAATTATTAATCCCCACAGTTTTTAGCACATGTCCTAGCATTGATGGTCAGTAATGTATAACGTATTTTATTCTTCTTTGTGCCTTCCAAATGATGCCTCAGTTGATGAGCACTTACTTTGTTCCATTATTTTTTGACCACAACAATGCTGCTATGAATACTTGAGTGTATATGAAACATCTAAATATGTCTTTAAATTTTTTAGGGGAATACACTTAGCTGTAGTGTCTCTGGGTCAAAGAGTATGGACATTTTGGTAATTTTTAAAATCATAATTCCAAATGTGTAGCTTAAGTTAAAAATGTAGCATCATAGAAAATACCTGGAAGCATATGAAAGTAATTTGGTTTTGATGTAGGGTTGCAACATCACATTTCTTTTGTAAAGATTAAAAGTAAGACCAAATTAAAGGGAATTTTGAAATTTCTCATCCTGTATATAATTAAGACATGAAGCTATGGAAAATTTAAGCCAACTTTTCAACTGAGCCTGGACATCCTGAGGGGAAAGGAAGCAGCAGCCAGCTTTTGCAACACAGCTTCATCTCATTAATCATTGAATAGCTCTTGGTAGTTGCAATATATTAAATCATTTATTAGTTATCTTAATATTGTAACAACAATGGTATTCTGGGGCTTTCAAGTGGAATCCCAGAAATAATTAATAGCTCTTAAATGGAGCCAACTCAGTTTCAAAGAATAATGTCATATCTAAAAAGTACAACCCCTCCTCCACTCCACATAAACCACATACAGTTAGCCAGAAGAAGGTTTTCATTTGTGACGTCCATTAAGCTTCTCCCTCTCACTCTGGCACCTGGGAATAATGAATGAGCTAAAGTTCAGATGGAAAAAGACTCTTTGTGCCTTTTTTCTATGCTCAGGAATGTTAAACCCCCTCATTTACCACTTTGTTCTTGTTTTGCTGATACCAAGAGCAGTGCCTAGCCTATTTGACAAAGATAGCAAACTTTCTTCCAGAGACTATTTCATATTAAGTGCTCAGGGTAATCTCCCCATTTATGCTTTTAATTGTCCTTGTTTTTAAGTGTCCTTGATAAGCAATAAAATCAAATAAACCCCCCAGCGCAACTATAAAAGCATATTGATAATGAAAAACTCTTTACATCACTTATATTCAAGCTTCAGTACATAGATCCTGCTTTATTTTATCTGTCTGAATAAGAATTTGGACAGTGCCCTTAGCCAATGAGTGTTTGTGCCTGTAAAAACCAGTTCATATCTAGTAGAAAGGGTAGTGGTCTAGGAGTCAGGAGTATGAGGGTCTAGTTCTAGCTTTGCAACTTAATAGCTTTGGAGCTATGAGTAAGATAATAATCCCATCTCTTCCTTATTTTTCTCATCTCTAAAATAGGAATAACACTTAGACTACGAACTTCATAGGGTTCTTGTGGGAAAGGGTTCTTGTAAAAATGGAAAGGCAACATGGTGTAATGAAAAGAACACTGTCAGTGGTGGCTAGGTGGTGCAGTGAATAGAGGACCAGCCCTGGAGTCAGGAGGACCTGAGTTCAAATCCAGCTTCAGACACATAACACTTACTAGCTGTGTGATCTTGTCCATTTTCCAGCTTCTTTGCTGTTATTAACCTGAGCCATTAAAAAATAGATAAATATTCTGTTCCTTTACTTTAATACCTACCAAGGCTATTATACAACTGCCCCCCTTCCAATCAATTCCAACACTGTTATAAAGTTATACAACAACATTATTGTAAAGTTGTCCCTCCTTGAATTATAAGTAACATACATCTTGATTATATACAGGCTACTGCTACAATTCTATGGCACAATTAGAAATAAATGCCAGATTTGACAGCTCTTCTCCACTATAACTTATGAAGACTATCTTATACATCAAGACATAGAATCAACCCCCAAATTTTAGAGCTTGAAGAAACTTAGAAATAAACCATTTATTTGACAGTCCAACCCATTTATTTGACAGAAAATAATTTTTTTTAAATTTTTTTTTAAAGCAATTGGGGTTAAGTAACTTGCTCAAGGTTACACGGCTAGTCATTTGATTTATGCGTGGGTGCTCATTTTCTGAGGCCGGATCTGATCTCGGGTCATCCCAACTCTGAGGCCGGCATTCTTACTCACTGCGCCACCTAGCCGCCCCTTTTAGGGCAATTGGGGTTAAGTAACTTGCCCAAGGTCACACGGCTAGGTTTTTTGTTTGTGCGGATTAAGTGTCGGAGGCCGGCTCCGAACTCAGGTCCTTCTGATTCCAGGGCCGGTGCTCTATTCACTGCGCCACCTAGCCGCCCCCTAGAAAATAATTTTTAAAACCACATTTCAATAGTTTTTTCACAGGTTTATGGACCTACAGCTGGAAGGTACCTCAGAAGTCATTAAAGATAATTTCCAAAGAAATCTTCCAGCTAGGTATTTCCATGAATTAGTATATGGATACATATGCACGGGTACAGAAAAAAATATGCACAGCTATCACTCTTCTGGGGCAACTGGGCTTTGCACCAGCTAACTGCTATCCCAGAAGAATATATTTTTCTTCTGTGATTGTTCTCTGCCTTATTGTCTCCCTGCTATGGTCTCATTCTCTGTAGTCTGTCAGCCCCTAATCCCTTGTCAGGTGCCATATTACTCCTCAAACATATTCTATCATGATTATGCCCCTTTGCCAGGGAATTGTTCTCCCTTCCCCATGACTTCCCTTCCCCCATCTTACAAAGGAATTATTGACCATATTGTGGGAGCCCAATTGAAGTTTCTTGGATACTGGATACCCCATTCTTAGAGTTATAGCACACAACCAGGGCAAAATATCAGTAACCCTTGTTGTTCAGTTGTTTTAGTCATGTCTGTCTCTTCATGATCCCATTGGTGTTTTCTCGGCAAAGATACTAGAGTAGTTTGTTATTTCCTTCTCCAGCTCATTTTATAGATAAGGTAAGTGAGGCAAACAGTGGCTTGCTTAGCATCACTCAGCTAGTAATTGTCTGAGGTCAGATTTGAACTCAGGTATTCCTGACTCCAGGCCCCAAGCTCTATCAACTAGGCCACCTAGCTACTTGACGTTGTTCACCCTACTTTTACCCCAGTTGAATTTCCTCTGGACACATGGACAGCTAGTTATATGTCCGAAGAAATGGACATGTAGGGCAGCTAAGTGGCACAGTGAATACAACACCGGTCCTGGAGTCAGGAGGACCTGAGTTCAGATCTGGCCTCAGACACTTAACACAAAAACTAGCTGTGTGACCTTGGGAAGTCACTTAAACCCCAATTGCCCACCAAAAAGCAAAAAAAAAGAGAAAGAAATGGACATTTAATTTCTCCTAACACTGAAAAGATGGATGCTTAATTTCTCATATCATACTGAATTTCCCATTAATTGGTATGATTTGGGGGCACATCCTCTGTTTTTTTTTCCCAATTGGTAAAATAGATTTAGTTTCATTTTTTATTTCAATGTCTTTGTGACAAACACACTGAAATTTGTATCAAGTGTACAATTCTTTTAAGTCCAACAGAGAATATGTATTGGGAGAGTGTTTGTGTGTGTGTGTGTGTGTGTGTGTGTGTGTGTGAAGGGAGTATACTACTAAAAATGATTAGTTTCTGAAAAGAGAGTTTATTGATGTTACACAATTAAGGTTAAAGCTCATAAGCATTTAACAAATAGACTCTTTTTCTTGTGGGGGAGAGGAATCAAGATTACTGCCTCTAAAAAAAACTCATAAAGTTAGTCTATTCTTTTGTATGTTTAAACAGATGTCAATAATACTGTGAAATATATTAGCATGATTACATTTTTCAAAAGATTTCAAAATGTCCATCACCCACAGAAACACCAACCTACAATTTAAAATAGATATACATAAAGGTGACAGATTATAATTGGAACAAGTAAATTTCATCTGTCAATTTTGCTGGTTCAAAAAAAAATTTTAACAAGCCGATTAGATTGCTTTGCACAGACTAATCTAAAGTAAATGCACTCTGGCAATTACATTAGCAGTGAAAAAATGTATTTAACTGCCCTTGTGTCATGTGAAATAATTTGCTAAGTGTATCATGATTCTGAATTGTTTAAATGCCTCAAATACACAAACACACAGAGATAGCCTTAACAAACTTTATCACTACTTAACAAGGGAAAGAAGAAAATAAGTGCTAACATTGACAACCTTGGTGTGTGGCTTCCATGCCCATAGTAGCAGTGGGCAACATATAGTAAGTAGGCAGAGGGGGCAGTATTCATGTTTTGGTTAAACCCCTTAGAGCTTGATCTTATATATCATTTTAGACAAAGAGCTGTTATGATACCAATGGGAGACTACCTTGTTATGTATAGGACTAATAAATGAAGGTATTTTCTAAACTGTTTAGTTAATTATCTACTAAGGAGATTAGAATGAATATCAAGAAGGTAGAAATAGAGAATGGGAAGCAGGAAAATTAATTCAAATAGAATCATTCCAGCAAGCGACTGAAAAAGGGAGACTGGGACCATCCAAATGAAACTATGCTTCATCAGCTCACACTGATTTATCTTAATATTTGAATAATGATCTTCAAAGTCATGGGCAACCTGACATTCAAAAGAAACTTTTCTTAGTTTAGCAAAGCTTAAATGAAGATAATTTTTAAATGCTTAAAAAAGAATGAAAAGGAGCAAGACAGGTATGAGGTAAGGATTAAATATTTATTAAGTGCTTATTATGTGTCAAGCACTGTGCTAAATGCTTTACAAATACTATCTTATTTGATCCTCACAATAGCCCAATCAAATAGGTGCTATTATGATCCTCACTTTGCAGTTGAGGAAACTGAGACAAACAGACTTTAAACAGTCTGGGTCACAGCTAGGAAGTGTCTGATATCAGAATTAAACTCAAGTCTTCCTGCATCCAGGCTTATGCTCCATTCACTGTACTACCTGACTGCCTCTAAGAAGAGAGAAGAAGAGGGAGTGGGAGAGAGAGAGGGAAAGAGAGAGGGAGAGAATAAATATATTTATAAATAAATGTATAAAATTGAAAAAGAAACCCTTAACAGCATTTATATATGGATAACTATATAGAATATATTTAACAAATATATGCTATTCTGTATGTAACACATAACATGTGTTACATATATTATATGTGAATAACTATATATAACATATTTGATATCTTAAATAGTATAATATATAGTTACATGGTGTTGAAGCTTTCTTTTTCTATTTTACATATTTATAGATAAATTTATGTTTACTTATAAATAAAATGTATATTTTATATATTCTGTTTTATATATGTTGTATGTGGTTGTACATATATTATACATATAACACACATATTATATACGTATATAGTTATATAGTGTTAAGGGTTCCTCTCTTTTCCCATTTACCTTGCCATAGTCACTGTGTATATTATTTTTATGATTCTTCACACTTCATTTGTATAAATTCATTTGTCTTCCCATCTTTCTTAGAATCCCTAATATTTACTTTTCTTACTGTGTGGTAACTTTCCGTTATATTTGTGTACCATAATTGACTTAGCTATTCTACAATCAGTGGTCCTCTATCTTTATTTGAAATTCTTTGCTACTATAAATTCTTTGCTATTTTATTATGGCATTAACATTATATGTTATACCATTTCTCTGTCTTTGACTTCTTCAGGGTATATGCTTTGCAGTGATATCTCTGCATGGGGCAAGATGCATTTTAGTTACTTCATGAGCACAATTTTAAATTATTTTTAAGACCCACTGGAGAGATGGACAGCTCCATCAACAGGGTATTAGTGTACTTGTCTTTTCTTAACCCCTGTACCATTCACTATGTCCAATCTCTCTCACCTATGCAAATTTACAGGATCTGAGGGATGATTTTAAACTACTTTTAATGAACAAGCACACATGGTTTAGTGAAATAAAATTCTATTTTCCAAAATCTGTAGGTGTGTGTTTTGTAATAAGTAAGGTCATGTTACTGTGAAAGCTTAGCATTCCTAGTGAATAGTAAAAAAAGAACAGTTTTCAAAGTTCACCTTCTGTGAATAAATTCCTTATTCCAGTTCTAGCAGGGAATATGTTGGGTAAGATGGTAACTTAGGATAGGTTGAAGGAGTAAAAATATAGGCAGGTCATTTCTGCTGGTAAGATCTAAATAGGAATCTTGATAAATCAGTTAAAAGTTCAGATAGTTTCCAACAGACAAGGCTAGCTTGGCCTAGAGTCTTGGTAGTACCAAGGAGAGCTCCTAGCAAGCTTGTTGCTTCTAATCAAAAGTTAGAATGTTAGAACTCTGGCAAATCTTATAGTAGAATTATCTAATATTCCACTGACTGACTGCATGTACAACAATCCTGAGTGGCACCAGAACCAAATTAAAATGTAATTGGCAAATACTAAAAAAATTAAAATATAGGGGGGCGATGTCAAGATGGCAGAGTAGAAACAGCACTTCCATGGCGCTCCAGCCTACACCACTTCAAAATCATGTAAAAGGGGGACTCTGAACAACTTCTGGAGCTCCAGCACCCACATAACGACACAGAGAAGCTAACCTCACATTGAGGACAGCCCAGCAGCCTGGCAGGGAGTGGCCAGCACAGCACTCTGAGAGCCAAGCCCAGGACCATGTGAGTCAGAGGTTTTAGCCCCAGGGCAGCTGGTCCAGCAGCAGCCTGGAGGGACCCCAGAACACCAGCAGCTGTGGCTTTTCCAGAATTTCCAACACGAAGTGAGAGGTTAGTGCCCTATGGACTTTGGGACCAGTATTTGGGAATGGATCAGCTTCTTCCCCTGGGGGCTAGAAGCAGCTGAGGAGACACTGCATAGCCACCATTTTGCAGCTTCAGTTGCAGCTTCAGATCCTGGCCTGTGGACTGTGGGGGGGATCTGGTGATCAGTCTGGGGGGTGATCACTCTTGCTTTAACCTCCTTGGATCTGGATTGCGGTCTGGGGTGGAGATCTTGGGGTGTGTGTCCAGCTTGCCAGAGTGTGTGGGGGCTTCAGGGAGGGCACCCAACTAATACCTCCAGCAGCTGAGAAGACCCCAACATTTGGGACGGAAGCTCCCCTGTCTGGTGGCAGAGTCCTACTGTAGCAACAAGCCCAAAAGTCAAGTAATTAAGTGGCAACAAGCCTAGGCAAAGGAAACAAAATAAACAGAAAAATTCAACATTAGACTCCTATTTTGGGGTCAAAGAGGATCGAAGCAAGGAACAGGAGGAGGACTCTGAGGTCAGAAATCCTGCACCAAAAGCCCCAAATGAAAATATGAGCGGGTTACAGGGCATAGAGGACCTTAAGAAGGATTTTAAAAACCAAATAAGAGAAGTGGAGGAAAAATTTGGAAGAGAAATGGGAAGGATGCAGGAAAAGTATGAAATGAGAGTCAACAGCCTGACTGAGGAAAATAACATCTTAAAAAATAGACTAACTCAAGTGGCAAAAGAGGCTCAAAAAGGCAATGAGAAGAATGTCTTAAAAAGCTGACTTTGCCAGATGGAAAAAGAATCTCAAAAGCTCACTGAGGAGATTCATTCCTCAGTGGAGCAAATGGAAGCTAGTGACTTTATGTGAAATCAAGATGCTGTTAAGCAGATGCAAACAAATGAAAGAAGGCAATGTGAAGTATCTCATGGGAAAAACCACTGACCTGGAAAATAGATCCAGGTGAGATAATTTAAAATTTATTGGACTACCTGAAAGCCATGATCAAAGAAAGAACCTAGAAATTATCCTTTAAGAAATTCTCAAGGAAAATTACCCTGATGTTTTAGACCCAGAGGGCAAAATAGAGGTTGAAAGAATCCACAGATCACCTCCTGAAAAAGATCCCAAAAAGAAAACTCCTAGGAATATTATAGCCAGGTTTCAGAATTCCCAGATCTAGGAGAAAATACTCCAAGCAGCCAGGAAGAAACAATTTCAATATTGTGGAAATACAATCAGAATAGCACAGGACCTGGTAGCTTCTACATTGAGGGATCAAAGGGCATGGAATATGATATTTCGCAGGGCAAAGGAGCTGGGATTAAAACCAAGAATTACCTACCTAGAAAAACTGAGTATCTTGTTTCAGGGGAAAATATGGTCATTCAGTAGAATAGAGGACTTTCAAGCATTCTTGAGGAAAAAACCAGAGTTGATTGACATTCAGACACAAGAAGCAAGAGATACTTGAGAAGGTAAACAGGGAAAAGAAATCAAAAGGAAATTATCAATGTTGAACTATTTACATTCCTACATGGAAAAACAATAACAGTGACTGATGAAACCTTTCTCAGTATGAAAATAATTGAAGAAGGGTATATGGGTATATGAATACATATGTGAATGTGTGTATATATGTTTAAAAGTATACATGGATAGAGGGCTTAGGTCGAATTTGGTGGGAAGGGATGATACTTAAGGGGTAAAGTTAAGAGGTGAGAGAGGAATGTGGCAAGAGGAGATGGGGAGAGATGGGGATGGGGGTAAACTATCTCATGTAGAAGAGGCAAGGGGAAGTTGTTGCAGGGGAGGGGAAGAACAGGAAGGCAAAAAGGCAAAACCATATTCTCGTTGAATTTGGCTCAGGGAGAGAATGACATACATACTAAATAGGATATCTCACCCTGCAGAACAGTAGGGGGAGAGGGATGAGACGGGGGAGGATGGAAGGGAAGTCATGTTGAGGGGAGGGGAGGTTGGAGGCACCCACTTTTGAAGAGGGACAGGATCAAAGTAGGGAATGGACCAGGTGGGGGTGGGATGGGTGGGAGGGAAATATAGTCAGTCTTTTACAATATATCTACTATGGTAATGTTTTGCATAGCTATACATGTACAACATATACTGAATTACTTATCTTCCCAGCAGGAGTGGGTGACAAGGGAGGAAGGGAATGGATCTGGGATTCGAATTTTAATTTAATTTAATTTAATTTTACTTAATTAATTTAATTTTAAATTAAATTTATTTAATTTAATTTTAAATTAAATTTAATTTAATTTTAAAATTAAATGTTTCAGATATATAAAAATACTGTTATTAATACTATTTTGCATGTAACTGGGAGGTAAGAGGTGCAGGCATTGGGGCACAGAGATTCACCTTGCCCTAATGGAAAAGTCGAAGGAGGTATGAGAGAAGATATGGGAGAGAGCAGATTGGATGAGGGGATATCCTGTGGGACTGCCATTCTGGGGTGGTGGGTAGGGGAAAAACGGGGAAAATATTGTAACTCAAAATCTGGCGGAAATGAATGATGTAAACCAGAAGTTAATAAAGCATTTGGGAAAAAATTAAAATATAAATAAAACAGATAATATTAGCCTGAAGTTTTCCAAGTCAATAAGTTTCCCAGAGGGATCTTTATCTAACATCTAGTGGTTGTTTCTATTTGAATCTGACATTACTGCTTTAGAGATAATTTAGACCAAAGGCCTTGTTTTGCAGAAGAAGGAGTCATTGTGGGGTACTGGGATAAACTCCAGCCTTAGAGACAAGACAATCTTGAATTTGAATACTTTTTTTTTTAAAAAAACAATACTTACTTGGTAGATGTCATGAACTAGTCACTTACCTCTATGAACCCAAGCTTCCTCTTGCATACTAAAATGCCTCTTACCTCTATGCTGAGATACCACTGCAAAATATATACCCTGAGGAGGTCAAAGACAGAGAAATGGTTTAACATGTAATGTTAATGCTATACAGGTAGTATCTGCAACATTTACCTCTGAGTTTTTGTAAGGATCAAATAAGATAATATATATGTGGTGTGCTTTGTAAACACTAAAAAAATAACTATTATTCTTATTATCAAGACCCTGGAACTTACGCAGAAGACTGAAATGACTTGCATGAAAGCAAATTAGCTGTGGAGTTAGAACTAAAACAGAAATCTCTGTTCCAAAAGTCAACCTTTGTCCTGGACAGCTCCTTTCTTATTGGGCAGATGCTAATCTTTGAGAAATGAGTTTTTCCCCTGATAATGCTCAACCAGGAAGTACTCTCTGCCTCTCTCTGCTTCATAGGCCCTGAGTGTCACTGGAGGAATTCTTGAAACTGTGTTATTTGTTTCCATTGTAGATCAGATAATCTAACCTCCACAAGACTCTCACTGTAGCACCAAAATCCCTTTATCTCTTATTGAGTTACTTTCATATTCCCCACAGGAGAAGTGGGGTTAAATCTTGGGCTGCAATACTTATTGGCTGTGTTATACTGGCCAAATGACTTCTTTCTTTGAGCTTCAGTTTCCTTCTTTGTAAAATGGAGTTGATGATACATTACCTACTTATAAAGCTATTGTGCAGAAAGAACTTAAAAGTGATGTGGAAATGTGAGCATTATTTTTCTAATTTCACAGGAAGATGACCAGGAGGGGAGAAGACTGGAAAACAGGTCAACTGAGGACTAATTGAAGGAAATGGAGATGTTCATACTGGACAAGAAAAGACATATGGAGGGTCCTTTGTTCTTTTCTTCTCTCCTGCAGGTAGAATCAGTTTATTTTTTACTTTTACAAACTCAGGAGCATTTATTGTATTCTCTAGCTTTTGAGTTTTGATGGCAAAATTTAATTTGTACCCTCCCCCCTCCCAACTCACAGAAGAATAAGTACAATGTACATTGTGAAGCGGGTATGAAGAGCTGGAATAACAATAACCAAGTGCTGATTCACTGGAGGAAATTTTCTATTTTTTAGGAAAAAAGAAAGCTAGGGACAGTGGCTTCAGATTGAACAAGACAGAAATCTTTTAATACATTCAACCTTGGCTAGATTGTAACAAAATGGGAACAGGACTTCTATAATATAAAGCTTTCCCTACTGTACACTGTATACATCTGTTTTCCAAGCTGTTTCTCTGTCATCCTAAGGCTATCACTTGGATTATTTGCTGGCTTGTTGGACCTTCTGATGGAAAAGCATATAAATATCTTTGATCTAATCTTTACTATAGGGCTGGTATGTCTGAGTGTCTGCTTGGTATACAAGGCAGCTAATATCTGCCAGATCATTAATGAAATCTAATTAATATCACATGTGATGGAGAGATTGTTGAGATAAATTTTCTCCATATATTCTTCATACATTTTTGTAAACTCCTTCCATGCATTAATTCACCAATTCATATTCAGCATAAGTTTAGTCTTCTGGTCTCTTGGTTTATTGTATTAACAAAATAGTGTGAGACATCATGCTGAGCCCCATCATTGTCACTGCCACAGCCATGACTATTTTTTTAGTATAAAATGATTGCATTCTCTATTAAGCCTTTGAGTTGTGAGGACAAAACTAAATTCTAACTACCCCATTAAAATGCTTTATTGGTGCCCTTTCATTTTTATATCACTGTTCCTTCTGAAGTCTCCCTTCTCTTCAGTAGAATCCTCCCTTATAACACAGAGTACAGTCAAATAAAACAGACAACTATTTATTGGCAAAGGAGGGTTATCATAATGGCTGCTGGGCATATGGCCAAATGCCTGAATAGGCCTTGGTTTCCTGGAGAATGGGTTGGATTTGATGTAAATTGTTAGATAGGTATAGTTAGTTAGGGAAGTTTGTATTTGCTTTCCAGGGTAGCATTCCAAAATTGAATGGATTAACTACCTTGGGGAGTTAGCATGCCCTCTTGGAGATCAGGGAAATTAGGAGATCAGGAGATCACACATAAACAAATAGAAAGCCATCTGCGGAAGAAGACCTTTTACTTTGTGAATAGAAACTGGATGCCACATTGAAGAAAAAGGACAGCTAGGTGGCACAGTGGATAGAGTGCCAGGCCTAGAATCAGGAAGACCTGAATCTAAAAGTGACCTCAGTCACTTACTAGCCATGTGACACTAGGCAAGTCTTTTAAAGCCTTTTTGCCTCAGTTTCTTCATCTGTAAAATGAGCTGGAGAAGGAAATGGCAAACCACTCCAGAATCTGTCAAGAAAACTTCAGATGGGCTTATGGAGAGTCTGACACAACTGAAACAACTAAACAACAACAATCTGTTGTATCCATCTACTCAAGCATTAAACAGCAACAACAACTTGGGGGACAATGATTGAGAAAGGCTGTGAATAGAGCTACACACAAGTTGAATAGTGATATGAATTTTAAGAGGCAGAAGTATAAAGGGAATGGATTACAAACATCGGAAAAGGCTACATGAAGACTGAGGCAGAAAATAGAACACAGAGCTAAGGGAACAGAACATAGAATGTAAGAAAAGGAGAAAGACTAGAGTGTTAGATCGGGACCAGAGCATAAAGCGATTTAGAATCAAGGATAATGAATGAATATTTTATCCCAGAGAAAACAGGAAGTCACTGAAAATTGTTTGAGCAAGGAAGTAGTGACATGATAGAAATCAAGAAGGTAATTTTGACATCTGTGTGGAAGAATGATTGCGAAGGGAAGAGAATAGAAGCAGGCAGAACCAACTGATAAGCTATTGTAGTAGTCCAGGTAAGGAGGCATAAGGCTCTGGACAGGGTATTGGCTGTGAATGGAGAGAAGGGGAAAGGTGTAAAGAATGATCATGTCACATGGCTAGGCAGTGCTACAGCTAAATTTGAAACCCATTTTTCAGATTCCAAATTTGGTCTTCTTGACACTATACCAAATGATCAAATTCTATTTAAACTTTTATCTAGTGCTTACTATTTGCAAAATGATGAGCTAGGTGCTAGAAATATAAAGTCAAAATGATTAGTCTTTACCTTCAAGGAGCTTACAGACTTGCTTGGGGATAGAGGAAGAATAGAACATGTGCATGGATAAGTTATTGATTCAAGGTAGATAATAAAGGGGGCAAATGAAAATAGTAAAAATATTATAGAAACATTTGAAGAAATAGAGAGAAATAGTAACTTGAGAGGTGGGAGGGAGAGATCAAGGTGAAGGGACACCTAAGTTGAGCCTTAAAGGCAGATAATCCTAAAAAGTACAGCTAAAGAGGAATGGGGTGTTGGTGTGAATGTGGAAGTGAGATTGGGAATGTAATATTTGGGAAACAGTTTGGCTAAAACACAGAGGAAGTGAAGGAAAATAGTATGAAATCAGACTGGAAATATAGAATACAAATGACCTTAAGTGAAAGTTAAGGAGTTGGTATTTTATGTTAAAGGCAGTAGGGAAACATTGAAGATATTTGAAGAGAGGAGTAACATCATCAAATTTGTGCCTTAGGAAGATGATTTTGGTAGTTATGTGAAAGGCAGAAGAGGACAGAGGCTAGAAGAAGGAGGCCAAGTAGGAAGCTATTCATATAGTATAGGAGAAGCATGATGAGGACCTAAAGTGTAGTGTTCACGTGAGTGGAGAAAAAGGCAGAGATATGAGAAATGATGCAAATAGGATTTGGCACCTGATTGGAAGTGAAAGGTGACAAGAATCATATGCGTGACTATTGACATCAATATAAACTAGGAGACAAAAACCATGTTATCTTCAATGTTGAATGCTTAGTTTCTATAATAATAACAATAATAGCTAGCATTTATATAGTATTGACTATGTTCCAGGTGCTGTGTTAAGTGTTTTACAAATACCATTTCATCTGATCCTTAGAATACCTTTAGGAGGTAGGATGCTATCTCCATTTTTACGGTTGGGGAAACTGAGACAAAGTTCAAGTGACTTGCCCAAGGTCACAAAGTGTCTGAGGTTGGATTTTAACTCAGATCTTTCTGACTCCAGGCCTAGCCCTCTATCCACTCTGCCATGCTATCTTATATATAAGATATATAAACATGACACTTTATTAAAATAAGAGTTTGGATTGTAGCGTAGTGGAAAGAGCACTGTACTTGGGGTCAAAATGACTAGTTCAGGATTCTGGTTCAAGTAATCATTGTGAAGTCATTTGTCTTTATTATTGTTGTTGTTCAGTTGTTTCAGTTGTATCTGACTCTTTGTGTCCCCATTTGGGGTTTTCTTAGCAAAGATGCTGGAGTGGTTTGCCATTTCCTTCTTCAGCTCATTTTACCTTTCTGATCCTACCCATTTAAAGGGAGCAGTAATTTTTACCCTACCCATCTCACTCAATGATTGTGAGGATCAAATGAGATAACATATGCAAACCTTAAAGTTATATGAATGAAATCTATTATTATCCAATATCAAACTACCTTTTGAATGACTACATTAAATATTAATTGCCTCTGTTTACATATAGTTGAGAGAAAATATCCTTTCAAGACCCAAGTCCTGCAATGTACCATGCTGACTAGCTTAAATTTCTATTTAATTAAACTTCTGACAGTCTCCCAGATGTTTGATTGTAAACCATACTGGCTTTAAGTGGGAAAAATCCTTAATTATCTATCCCCCTAGGTAACTGTTAATGATTTATTATCTTTTTCTCTCCCACCCCATCTAATTATTATTTATTTATTTCTAGTATTACTCTACTTCCATTTATGATGCACTATAAAAAAGCCTAGACTTAGAGCTAGAACACTAGGATTTCAGTGTTGTATTTTAATACTTGTGCTATTTACATTATAGGGTATATTGTGAAGATTCAATAAGAGAAAATCTTTGAAGCAAAGGCAACAAGTGTTATGTGAATATTAATTCTTATAATCGTCTGCTTAACCTTATCAGACCTACCCTTAGAATTGTACCTAGTTTTGCTGACTAGGACTTGGATCTGACACTTTCCACTATGGGGTGGGTCTTGGTTATATGAATCCTGCTTGGTTATAATTGGGTCATGGTTGCTACTGTCTCCTTGGAACCAGTTCCTCAGGGTAGTGTTAACTACTTTTTGCATTTGTGCCATGCCAGCAACCTCTGAGAAATCCATGGCTTTTTTGCTCTTTGCCTTTGGTGTCCTTGAAAGGATTTTGAAATATGCTGTACATGAAGGTCTTCCTTCTGCTACTCACTAGTATTTTCACCTTTTTCCTAGTCTCCAGATGGCTTAAGTTTTATGTTCTTTATTTTAGGTCTTTCAAATTTTGAATACTATTGTAATATCTTTCATTTGATTTGGAAACTTACCTGTGATTTCATTGATATAGGGAATAACTAGTGAGGAAACTTCTGCCAAAGCACCTTCTTTATACTTTTAAGAGTCTTACTAAATTGCCTGGGGACATTAAATGGTTAAGTGATTACCCTGGGTGGTGAAAATGGAGGTGAAACCAAGAAAGGTAAGCGCGGGAGGAAAAGAAAGATGCGCTCTAAAAAAGTGGAGTCGTCTGATAGTGAACAAATGTAGTATGTGGCATTGACAAAATTTGAACACGACTCTTCTGATTACTGGAACCAGAACCCCAACCTAGTTATTTTGACCCTGAGTACTGTGTTCTTTCTACTATACTACAATTCATGCTATTTTAATAAAGTGACATATCTTATATTTAAGACAGCATGGTGAAGTAGAGTGTAAGGCCTGGAGTCAGAAAGATCTGAGTTCAAATCCAACCTCAGACACTTACTAGCTTTGTGACCTTGGGCAAGACACTTAATCTTTGTGTCAGTTTCCTCAACTGTAAAAATTGAGATTATAATAGCATCCTACCTCCTAGAGGTATTCTAAGGATCAGATGAAATGATGTTTGTAAAGCACTTAGCCCAGTGCCTGGAACATAGAACTATATAAATGTTCCCAAGAGCAGTTCTCTACCTATTATACCACGTTGCCTCTCAGGTTACAAAAATAAATTCTATTTACTTAATCTTTCAAACTTTAAATTGAATTTCTTAAAAAAAGAATTGTAAAGTAGAAGAGATCTAAAATTCATCTCATTTTACAGACGAGGTAATCAAATTTCAGAGAGTTTGTGACCTGACCAATGTCACACAATTTGTTAAGCAAAGACAATAAATACCATGTGGCATCCCAAGATAAAATGAAAAAGAGTGCAGAGTAGCTGTAGCCTATTGATTTAAAAAATTTGTATGATGATTAAAATAATAAATCAAATGCTCCTGCATTTATTAAGCACCTAATAGGTGCCAGGCACTGTGGTAAATGATGGATATTCAAATACAAGGAATGTAACAGACCCTAATCCCAAGGAAGTTACTTAATCTGTAGAAAGTCCTTACAGGGACAGCTAGGTGGCAAAGTGAATAGAGAACCAGCCTTGGAGTCAGGAGTACCTGAGTTCAAATCCAGCCTCAGACACTCAACACAGAACTGGCCATGTGACCTTGGGAAGTCACTTAACCCCAATTGCTCCTCAAAAAAAGCAAAAAAAAAAGTTCATACCTTACAACCAAGTCTCAGGTTATAGATTTTGATTTGGAAGGGATTTTAGAGACTATTGAGTATGACCTTCTTATTTTACAAATGAGAAAATAGTCTGAGAGAAATTAAATGCCTTGTCCTGGGTCACACAAGCTAGTAAAGTCTGGGGGCAGGATTTGAACTTAGGTCTTCTTCAATCCAAGCCTGACATTAAACCCACTGCATCACCCAAGGTGTTATTATCTAAACTGAAAAATTATGGAAATGAAGAAAATAATGATGAAATTATTTTAAATGGGAAAATCATAATTACACAATATATTCTTTATGAAGGTGATAGATACTAAGCCATTACAAAGATGATTTAAGGTACTTGGTCTGGGTATATTGGCTTAATATTTCGGTCAAAATAGGATCTTGTGCTTTAATAGTTAATATATATTTGAGCTAAGAAATATAGCAG
Source organism: Gymnobelideus leadbeateri (assembly GCA_011680675.1). Classification (NCBI taxonomy): domain Eukaryota; kingdom Metazoa; phylum Chordata; class Mammalia; order Diprotodontia; family Petauridae; genus Gymnobelideus; species Gymnobelideus leadbeateri. The sequence goes on along the minus strand of WOXC01000615.1, from coordinate 27,840 downwards.
ATTTTAAAATGGCAATCTTTGACAATGTTAAAGGGAAAGTAGAGGGTTTACTTCTGTTTTTTTCTTCTAAAATAGTACATAGCGTGTACATGTCTGCTTTAAGATACCAAATTTTCTAGCCAAAGGATAATCCTTTAATGTCAGACTTCACTTCTGGCAATAGCCCATGCAACAGCCTAATCATTACTAAGTACAGATAGAAACTCTGTTCCCCATCCATTTTGTGATCCATTACAGTAGAGTACAATTGCATTTGGAATTGATGACTCCCTTGGCTTAAGTAAATGTGAATGCACAATTTGTTTTTTTGCCCAAATTGCTGAGAATCAAATGAAAAAATACATGACTGTTTCTTCCATAGTGGTCTCTCTGCAAACATTAGAATCACTTCTTACTTGCAGCCTTTAGCATTTCTCTTCCATTATATTTTTAGAGGAGGAAAACTGTGTGGGTTGGTTGAAGCCATGGAAATTTTGTTGCAAAAGGATTTATTGATATCAGACTCAGAGAGGCATATTTCATTCCATTGAGCTAAGAAAAATAAAAAAATTTATTTGGTAGAATACCAAAAGAATCAATCTTAAAAATATATATAGGGGGGTGGAGCCAAGAAGGTGGAGTAGAAACAGCACTTCCAAGGTGCTCTGCCCCACAAAACTTCCAAACTATGTAAAAGGGGACTCTGAACAACTTCTGGAGCCCCAGCACCCACAGAACTACACAGAGAAACTAACCTTCTGCTGAGGAGAACCCAGCAGCACTTCAGGGAGCAGCGAGCACAGTGCTCTGAGAGCAGGCAGCACAGCACTCTGGGAGCTGAGCCCAGGCCCATGTGAGCCATGGTTTTAGCCCTAGGGTGGCTGGGCCAGCAGCTGGCTGGAGGGACCCCAGAACAACAGCAGCTGTGGTGATTCCAGAATTATCAGCACAGATATGCCTAGGACAAAGTGAGAGGTTACTGCCCTATGGACTTTGGGACCAGTATTTGGGGAGCGTCGGCTTCCCCCACTGGGGGCGAAAAGCTGCTGAAGAAACGCGGCACAGAAGCCATTTTGCAGCATCAGTGGCAGCACTAACTCCTGGTCTGCGAACTGTAGGGAGATCCAGCAATCAGTCTGGGGGTTAATTGCTCTTGCTTTAAACTGCCTGGATCTAGATTGTAGTCTGGGGCGGGGGAGGTTTAGGGTGGCTATCCAATTTGCCAGAGTGGGTGGAGGCTTTACAGAGGCCACCCAACCTGTGGAAGTTGTGAAGACCTCCATGGAAGCCCTCCTGTCTGGTGGCAGAGTCCTACTGTGGCAATAAGCCCAAAAATCAAGTAATTAAGTGGCAACAAGCCTAGGTAAAAGAAACAAAATAAACAGAAAAATTCAACATTGGACTCCTATTTTAGGGGCAAAGAGGATCAAAGCATGGAGAAGGACTGTGAGGTCAGAACTCCTGCACCAAAAGCCCCAAATGAAAATACAAGCTGGCTACAGGCCATAGAGGACCTTAAGAAGCAGATAAGAGAAGTGGGGGGAAAATTGGGAAGAGAAATGAGAAAGATGCAAGAAAAGTATGAAATGACAGTTAACAGCCTGACTGAGGAAAATAACACCTTAAAAAATAGACTAACTCAAATGGCAAAAGAGGCTCAGAAAGGCAATGAGGAGAAGAATGCCTTAAAAAGCTGAATTTTCCAGATGGAAAAAGAATCTCAAAAGCTCAATGAGGAGATTCATTCCCTCAGAGTTAGACTGGAACAAATGGAAGATAGTGACTTTATGAGAAATCAAGATCTGTTAAACAGATCCAAACAAATGAAAGAATAGAAGGCAATGTGAAATATCTCATGGGAAAAACCACTGACCTGGAAAATAGATCCAGGAGAGATAATTTAAAAATTATTGGACTACCTGAAAGCCATGATCAAAGAAAGAACCTAGAAATCATCCTTAAAGAAATTCTCAAGGAAAATTGCCCTGATGTATTAGACCCAGAGGGGGAAATATAGGTTGAAAGAATTCACCAATCGCCTCCTGAAAAAGATCCCAAAAAGAAAACTCCTAGGAATATTTTAGCCAGATTCCAGAATTCCCAGATCAAGGAGGAAATACTACAAGCAGCCAGGAATAAACAATTTCAATACTGTGGAAATACAATCAGAATAGCACAGGATCTGGCAGCTTCTACACTGAGGGATTGAAGGGCATGGAATATGATATTCGACAGGGCAAAAGAGCTGGGATTGAAGCCAAGGGTCACCTACCCAGCAAAACTTAGTATCTTGTTTCAGGGGAAAATATGGTCATTCAGTGGAATAGAGGACTTTCAAGCATTCTAGATGAAAAAACCAGAGTTGAATAGAAAATTTGACATTCAGACACAAGAAGCAAGAGATGCTTGAGAAGGTAATCAAGGAAAAGAAATCAAAAGGAACTTATCAAAGTTGAACTATTTACATTCCTACATGGAAAAACAATAACTGTGTCTGATGAAACCTTTGTCATTATGAAAATAATTGAAGAAGGGTATATGGGCATATGTTTACAGGTATACATGGATAGAGGGCACCGGTTGAATTTGATGGGAAGGGATGATTCTTAAGGGGTGAAGTCAAGAGGTGAGAGAGGAAAGTGGCAAGAAGAGATGGGGAGAGACAGGGTAGGGTAAACTATCTCATGTAGAAGAAGCAAGGGGAAGTGGTTGCAAGGGAGGGGGAGAATAGGAAGGCAAAAAGGCAAAACCATATTCTCATTGAAGTTGGCTCAAGGAGAGAATCACATACATACTAAATGGGATGTCTCACCCTGCAGGAGAGTAGGGGAAGGGGGGATGAGAGAGGGGAGGATGGAGGGGAGGGCATTCTGGGGGGAGGGAAGGTTGGAAGTACCCACTATCAAAGAGGGACAGGATCAAAGTAGGGAATGGACCAGGTGGGAGGTGAAATGGGTGGGAGGGAAATATAAGCAGTCTTTTACAATATATCTACTATGGTAATGTTTTGCATAGCTATACATGTACACCACATACTGGATTGCTTATCTTCTCAGAGGGAGTGGGTGACAAGAGAGGAAGGGAATGGATCTGAAACCTGAAGTTTTATAATTAAATATTTCATAAGATGTCCAGGCATTGGGGTTCAGAGATTTACCTTGCCCTAATGGCAAAGTCGAAGCGGGTATGGGAGAAGATATGGGAGAGAGCAGATTGGATGAGGGGATATCTAGTGGGACTGCTATTCTGGGGTGGTGGGTAGGGAAAAAATGGGGGAAAATTGCAACTCAAAATTTGGTGGAAATGAATTATGTAAACCAGAAGTTAATAAAGCATTTGTTTAGTAAGAAATAAAAAACTACGGGTTTCGCAGTACCAGATCTTAAATTATATTATAATGTTGTAACTTTCAAGACTATTCAGTACTGGCTAAGAAATAGAATAGTGGATCAGTGAACTAGAGTAGGTATACAATATACAGTATTAACTTATTGTAGTGACATGTGTTTGATAAATACAAAGATTTAACCTTTTGGGATAAGAATTGACTATTTGCTTTCCAGTTTTACCAGAAATTTTTACCAATCTGACAGAAGCTAGATATAGGCTGATGTTTTATACTATTTACCAAGATAAGATCAAAATAGATATATGACTTAGGAATCAAAGGAGACATCATAAGTAAATTAGAAGAAAATATTGCCTATCATTTATGGATAAGAGAAGAATTTATAAATAGAGAAGCGATAGATACCATGATAGAGATGACATTATAGAGATGGAGAGGATATGAAATGGATATTTTAAATTAAATTATAAAGGTTTTGTACAAATAAAATCTAGGTAGCCAAAATTAGAAGGAAAGTGGAAAGTTGGGGAAGAATTTATACAGACAATTTCTCAGATATAAGACTCATATCTCAATATATAGAGAAATGAGTCAATTTGATAAGAATATTACTTATTCCCCATTTGATAAAAGGTCAAAGAATATAAACAGGTAGTTTTTAGAAGAAGAAATCAAAGTTATATATAGTTATAAAAATGTTTTAAATTATTCTTGATTAGAGAAATGCAAATTAAAACAACTTTGAAGTACCACCTCACACCTGTCAGGTTGGCTAAAATGATAGAAGGGGAAAATGACAAATATTGGAGGTGATATGGAAAAATTGGGACACCAATATACTTTTGGTGGGATTGTGAATCAATCTAACCGTTTTGGAGAGCAATTTGGAATTATGCCAAAAGAATTATTAAATTATGTTTACTCTTTGACATAGCAATACCACTATTTGGTATATTTCCAAATGTGAGCAGGCTAAAAGGAAATGAACCTATATGTTCTAAAATATTTATAGCAACTCTCTTTGTGGTGGCAAAGAACTGGAAAGTGAGGTGATGCCATCAATTGGGGAATGGTTGAATGAGTTGTGACATATAATTATTTTGTTTTCCAAAATTTTATTTTAGACTCAAATGCCAGAACACAGAGAATAAAAAAAAGAAACAAAAACGTGTAATAAACTTAAGCATTGGAACTTAAATACAAAGTTAGAAAGAAATAAAGCCATGTCATGTGCATAGCAGAACATGAGAGGATTCAAAATATGTAACAATAAATTTTCATTTCAAGAAAGTCTATATGATAAATAATATTTGTTTTATTGAGAATTGTCCATCTCGCTTCCTTGTGAGTTTTCTTTTGTTCTGTGCTGTGCACCTTTTTACTTTGTTCTCCACCCCACAATCTTCCACAATAAAGTTTAGATATGATTCTGTAATGAGATAACTTCTATAAACTTGCAACAGCCATCTGTAAATGTGCTCCAAATTTCTAATAACCAAAAAAATGTTAATTAAAACAACTCTGAGGTATCAGCTTATACTTATAAAACTGGTAAAGATGGAATAAGACAAATTATGATGTGTGGGGGAATGTCAAAAAGTATCCCAGGGCATAGCTTGTTACTGAGAGTATAGCAGGCAGTTAATTAATGCTTATTGATTGGTTGATGCCTTGTCCCATATTCCCTTAAGAGAGTCTTAGATATGCAATATTTGAAGCAGATATTTTACAGGATAAAATATTAATATCAATTTTATGAAGTATTAACTTTAATCATTTACTATGATCCTTATTTCTACCTTGCTCTGCTGCTCTGGGTTATATTTAAAGTTACTCAGTGATGGATACTCACATGTACAGTGATGTGGGGTGTCCCTTTGCTTTATTTATGTTGGTGAAGATATTAATCAGTACAGCCATTTCAGAAAATATTTTAAAATTATGCAAGAGCATAACAAATTTTTCATACCTGTCAGTCTCAGTTTATTCCAGAAGGAGGCTATTGACATCAAGAAAAGACCAAACTGCATGAAAATATTCATAGAAGACCTATTTGCAATAAAAAAAAGTTGGAAACAAGCCATGTCTCCAGAAATGGAGAACTGACTGAACAAATTATCCTGTATGAATGTAATGGAACATTATCTGAGCTTAGGGAATGGCAGATATGAGAAATTCAGCAAAGTAGGGGAAAGTTTGTATAAAATGATATAGAGAAAATGAAGTAGGAACAAATGATAGACAAATGATAGACAGTAGCTATAACTTTATAATTGAAGACAACTTTAAGTGGCAACAAAATTCAGATAAAGAAATGGGATGGTGTTGGTATGAACTTTTAAGGAATATCATGTCTTTTCTTTTTAGTAAATAGTAAACCACTCAATGTTGTGTTAATGGAATAGGAATATTTTCCCACCCATTAATAGGTATATGTGACCTGCTTTGAGCTTTGGCCCAGCTCATAGCTATGATGCAGCCTGAGTCACATGGAGCCTGAGCCACAGCCCATTGTGGGAGGAGCTTACCTAACACAATTACTGAAAGGGAGCAGGAGAGGAAAAGCAAAGAGTAAGAACAAGGTAGATCAGAGGGAGCAACTTGCCTAGGGGAACTTGTTTGTGGGTAGGCATAATAGAAAGATACTTTCCCTTGCAGGATTACACTGAGTTTTCCTGGTTAGGTTATTCTTGGTTGCAAACCAAGTTCCTTTGCTCTTTGGAATATTATATTCCATGCACTTCCATCTTTTTATGTTGAAGCAGCTAAATCTTGTGTTAATCTTACTGTAGCTCTTCAATATTTGAATTATTTCTTTCTAGCTGCTTGTAATGTTTTGTACTTGATCTGGGAGCTTTGAAAGTTGCAGATTACTATTGCTATTACTACACCACATATTGCTACTATTACTACACCACAATCTCTGGTGTAGCAAACTGTGGATAGGGATATGATAGTTACTGCCAGCCTGTCTCATTTCAGCTTCTTCCTAGAACATTTCTCTCCTTTTAGTGACCCGTAGAGAGGCTGGCATCTTCCATCTTCTCTTTCAAAGATAGAACTCAGAATAACTTGAAGAAAACATTCTATACATGGTGGATAGTTGGTGAAAATTCAAGGAATAGGGAGAAGGAACATTTTATTGAGTAACATCCAGGAGGCCAGTGTCACTGGATCAAGGAGAACATAGCAGGGAGGAAGTAAGGTATAAGAAGACTGGAAAGTTGGAGGTGGGAGGATACAGGACTTTAAATGGAAAATGAAATTTTTTATTTGATATTGGAGATGATAGAAAGCCACTGGAGATTATTGAATAGGGTGATAGCATAGTCAGACTTGCACTTTTAGGAAGATCACTTTGATAGGATGAACTGAAATGGGGAGAGACTTGTGGCACAGAGATTGAGCAGTAGGCTATTGTGAGACTCCAGTTGTGAGACAATAAGGGTTTGTATCAAGGTAGCAGCAGTGTTAGAAGTGAGAAGGAACATATTCAGGAGATGATGTGAAGGAAAATTGGCAGGCCTTGGCAACAGATTGGATATTGGGATGAGAGAGAAGGAAGAATAAAGGATAACATCGAGGCCCGTGGGACTGGGAAGACAGTGGTGCCCTAAACAGTAATATGGAAGTTTGGAAGGGGGGAGGAAAGATAATGAGTTCATCTTTGGACATCTTGAATTTAAGATATCTATAGGACATTAATTTTGCAATGTCTAATAGGCTGTTGGTTAAGTGAAAATGGAAATTAGTAGAGAACTTAAGGCTAGATATGGAGATTTGAGAATCATTTGAATAGATATTAATTGAATCCATGGAAGTTAATGAATTTATCAAGTGAAATAGTATAGAAGGAGAAGGGGGCCCAAGATAGAGTCCTGAGTTAGGGGAAGAGATCTGGGTGAGGATCCAGAAAGGGAGAATGAGCAATAGTAAAAGGCATGAGGAGAACCAGGAAAAAATAGCATCATGAAAACCTAGAGAGAGAGTGACAAGGAGAAAAGGGAGATTCACCATGTTAAAGGCTACAGAGTGATCAAGTAGGATCAGAGAAAAGGCTGTGAGATTTGGCAATTAAGAGATAGTATCTTTGGAGAGAAAAGTTTTATTACATTATGAATCTGAAACTCTAAAGAGGATTAAGAAGACAGTGAAAGGAAATGAAGTGCAAGTCCTTACTATAGACAACCTTCTTAAGGACTTTAGTCACAAAAGACAGGGGGGATGGAGGGACCAAGTCAAGGTCTTTTGAGAGTGGTTGAGACATGAGCATTTAATAATTTAAGTTGCAGAAAAGGTTGCTGGAGAGAGTTTCCTTACCAGAAGTCCCTTACACAAAGGAAATCTAAGGTCTAGACAAAATCAAATAAACAAAAACCGGGTCCTCATGATTTCAACCAAAGTCTCTTCAGGTACAAAGATCTCTTTAGGATTACATCTGGTTTGTTTTGTTGTTCTAGGGACCACATTTAAAGGAGGACATTTATAAACTGGACACTATTAATCATCTTCTTCCCTTAATGCTATCTTCTGTCTATGTTTTCATGATACTACTTTCTCCTACTTTTCCTCCTACCTCTCTGACTATTCCTCAGTTTTCTTTGCTAGATCCTCATCCAGGTCTCTCCCCTTAACCTTTCCTGGGCCCTCTTCCCTCTATATACTATTTCACTTGGCATTCAGTTGGGCTACCTGAATTTATACCATATTAAGATGAATTGAAGGATTGAGGTTATTTAGCCTAAAGGGAAGAGAACTCAAGGGGGATTTATTAGCTATCTGCAAGAATTTGAAAGATTTTATTTTACCCCAGAGAATAAAACCAAGAGTTGGGGGTAAAAATTGCAAAGAGGTAAATTTAGGCCTGATTAGGGATAATTTTCTTATAATTATATATATACAAATATATATTCCACATTTTGGGTATCTCATCCCAAGTTGATGCAAATCAATTTTTTTCTAGTTTGCTACTATATAAAGTGTCACTATAAATATTTTTGTATATGTAGATCATTATTCTTTGTCTTTGATCTCTTTAGGGCATAGGCCCTAGTAATGGAACTGGTTAGTCAAAGATTATATACAATATAGTGACTTTTTGGTCTGTAGTTCCAAATTACTTGGGACCAATTTATAGTAGACATTTCAAAATGAGTGTCCTATAGACATTTAAAACTGAAGATGTTCCAAACTGAACTCATTAACTTTGTTCTCAAATCCTTCCCTCTTCCAAACATCCATAATAGTATTGAGGGTGCCACTGTCTTTTCATTCCCCCAAGGCTTGCAACCTAGCTATTATCTTTGATACCTAACTCTTTTTTACTCCCATTTCCAACTCGTTGCTAAGGGCTGTCAATTTTACCTTTAAAGTATAGTAGTATAGTAAAAACATAACAGTGCATTATTGTGTTTGTTTTGTTATGGCCCCTCCAATAATTACCATTTTCCTTTTTTTTTTTTTGGTTCATCTTTGCCAGTCTTATACATGTGAGGTGGAATCTCAAAATTGTCTTTATTTGCCTTTCCTCTTACTAGTGATTTGAAGCATTCTTTTATGTGGTTGGGGATGGCTTACCTTTCTTCTTTTAGGAACTGTCTAATCATGTTTTTTGACCAATTACCTATTGTTTCCCAATTGACTTGGGCACTAGAAAACCAGGATCAGATCACCCTTGGTAGTCAGGTAATAAGAACAGGTCATACTTGACTCCCTAACCCCACCCCCTACATTCCATTCCTAGTGAAGCTGACTTCTTAGTACCTGCTGAAAGTATGCATGTTCTAAGCGACTTTTTCTCAGAAAAGGGAGGGAATGCCATTTAGGTTTTAGATTCCTTAATCTAGTTGAGCAAGGCTATATAATATATTAGCCATTGCCCAACAGTGCATTCAAATACCTTTGTCCTAGCATAAGCTTAAAGACAATAGACACACTGTTTTGCTTGGACATAATCAATCAACATGACTAGTTTACAATACTTACCATAGAATATTTTGACCTTTTATTGTTAGTTTCATTTCAAAGTGAAAGAAAGGAATTTATATAAAGGAACCAAAAGCAATGGGACATTTTCCAGCTTAGTACTGACCAGTTTCAGTTTAACCATGTGTAATAACTGTTAATGAAAACACATTTGAGGTTTCTAACTTGCCTTGGAGTTCTGTAGTAAATGTTTCACAGACTTGGTCAAATGGAAAGCCATAAGAACTTCTTTCCTCCTTTCCTCTTCCCTCCTCTCCTTTCCTTTTTTTCTCTTCCAGATCTGCCTTTTCAGTTCCAAAAGTTTTGGAACTGACTGAAATTGAAATGCCTCCTTCATAAAGTCATCCCTGCTTTCCTTAGATGGAATTGATTATTTCTCTGAATTTCCTGAAGAAACTCTCTTATGCACACTCTATTTTGTGTAATACTTATTGACAGACAAGTAAATGACAGATTTTTATTTCCTCCAATATACTTTAAACTACTTGAGGAAATGGACAACACTGGTCAGGTTTACTTGCTACCTGTGCTATTATCCCTCTTTGATGATCACATATAGTCATGATTCATCAGGTAGTTGTGACAAGTAATGAGCAACCACATATTTACTTAAGTCCTATCTTTAACATGACCCATAGTTCCTGCTAGTATCATGCATCAACCTCATATAAGTCTTTTTAAGGGTAACTATAAGACTAAAGCAAGTGATTAGAAAACATTTAGAAAGCACCAGTCTTCTAGGAACTCTGCAACTCCTAGGTAGCAAACTGAAGACTTAAGGAAACTATTATATTTTCCCCACAAAATAAGGGGTAGAGGCTGGTCTTATAATTTTAGCCCATTTTCTTTCTTTTTTTTTTTTTAAAGCAATTGGGGTTAAGTAACTTGCTCAAGGTTACACGGCTAGTCATTATTTATGTGTGGGTGCTCATTTTCTGAGGCCGGATCTGATCTCGGGTCATCCAAACTCCGAGGCCGGCACTCTTACTCACTGTGCCACCTAGCCGCCCCAGTTTTAGCCCATTTTCAATTGGGCATTCTAATATTTCTCCAAGATCATTTGTACTCTTATCAATTATTTTTCATGACTTTATTATCCTTACAGAACAGATACCGAGCTTTGTTTTTATGTTTTATCTTGAAACAGTTCATAGGATCATTGATTAAAACTGGAATGCACCCACGAGGTAATTTAATTCTATACTGTTACAGAGGGAGTAAGTGGCAGGGTCATGACTTGAACACAGGTCTTCTGACACTAAATTCCTTGCTCCTTCCAGAACATCAAAGCCATTTTCAATAGTAAAACATTCTGTTTACCAATAGCAGACTATAATAATGTTAATGAGAAATTCACATTTATGTGATGTTTTGAGACTTACGATATGAGTTCCTCACAGTTGTGTAGGAACCGATCAGTATAGTCGAATGTTGTCCTTGGTTAGGATTGAGTTGGAGTCACATCTACAATTTTATCTGTCTTGTAAATAGTTCGCACACAATGATATAAATAAATTACTCATCTCCCTATGCTCCATAACTTCTACCCTGGAATCCATTGTCGTCATTGGTGACTGCTTTGCCTGACTCACTACTTCAAGCAGGGCCCAGCCATATTTCATTTCTTTTCCTATTTCTTGTCCATCTTCTTACTATTTTTTGTTACTATAAGCATTTCTTGGAACCCCCAACCTTAAGTTCTGGAACCATGAATAAATAAGCTCTACCATTACTACATCTGTAGCCCCACTTAACCATTTCTGTTATTTTCTAGGTCAAATACCCTTCCCTGGTCACTAACCCCCAATGTGCCCATCTCCTTTTATTGAATACAAGTTCCCTAAACTCAGGGACTATTTTTGTTTTTATTTATTTTTATTTATTTCCCCAGTGCTTGGCACACATGGTTAATATGTGGTTTCTCAGTCAGTAAACAGATATTTATTAAGTGCTTAAGCTACCAGGCACTGTGAAAGTGTGAGGGATACAAAAAAAGCAAAAGACGGTCCCTTCCCTCAAGCAGTTCACAATTTAATAAATGAAACAAGAAAACAAATATATATAAACAAGCTATATACAGGAAAAAATAAAAAAAGAAATATACTAGATTTAAGAGGAGTTGGGAAAGGTACAAGATAGAAAATGAGATTTTAGTTGGAACTTCAAGTAAGCCAGGAAAATCAACAGGTGGAGATGAGGAAGGGGAACATTCCAGGCATGGGAGATGAATATCCAGAGAAAATTCCAAGAAACAAGAGATGAAGTGTCTTGTTTGAGGAACAGCAAGGAGGCCAGTGTCTTCCAGACTGAAGAGTATGTGTCTGAGAGTAAGGTATAAGAAGATGAGAAAGATAGAGGTGAGCTAGGTTACAAAGTGCTTTGAATGCAAAATTGAAGTTTTTATATTTGATTCTGAAAGTGATGGGAAGCCAATGGAATTTACTGATGTGGTAATGGGAGGGATGACTGCTTTAGGAAAATCATGTTAGTGATGAATGAAGAATGGATTGCAGTGTGGAGAGACTTAAGACAGATAGACCCAATGATAGACTATTACAATACTCCAAGGGTGAGTTGATGAGGGTCTGTACCAGGGTGGTAGCAGTATCTGAGGAGAGATGGGAGAGTATTTGAGAGATGCTGCAAAGGTAAAATCAACAGTTTTTGGCAACAGATTGGATATGGGGAGGTGAGAGATAATGTGGAGCAAAGGATCACACCTAGCTTGTAAGTCTGAAGAACTAGGAGGATGGTGATGCCCTGAATAGTAATTAAGAAGTTAGAAGGAGGAGGAAGGGTTTAGGGGAAAGATAAGACCTCATAAACCATAAGACCACAACCTGTCTAGTGTATAAATGTTCATTGAGAATAAATTCAATGTCATGTTTATTAGCATGCTTTCATTAGGATTAATTAGTTTTGAACATGATTAATTAAGATGTCTACAGGACATTCAGTTTGAGATGTCTGAAAAGCAGCTGGAGATGCAAGATTCGAGGTCAGCTGAGAGGTTAGGGTAGGATAAGTAGATTTGAGAATCATCAATATAGAGGTGGTAATTAAACCCATGAGAGCTGATGAGATCATCAAGTGAAGTAGTTTAGAGGGAGAAGAGAGCCTAAGACAGAACCCTGTGGGAAATCCATGGTTAGACAAAATGAACTGGATGAAGATTGAGTTAAGAAAACTGAGAAGGAATGATCTGATAGGTAAGACAACTTAGAGTGGTGATCTGAAAACTGAGAGATAAGAATATCAAGGAGAAGAGGATTGTCAACAATGTCAAAGGCCACAGAGAGGTTAAGGAGAATGAGAACTGAGAAAAGACCATCAAATTTGGCAATTAAGAGTTCACTGGTGGGGCAGCTAGGTGGCCCAGTGAATAGAGCACTGGCCCTGAAGTCAGGAGGACCTGAGTTCAAATTTGGCCTCAGACACTTAACACTTACTAGCAGTGTGACCTCGGGCAAGTCACTTAATGTCAATTGCCCTGCCTTCCCCCCTCTAAAAGCAAAAGAAAAAAGAGTTCATTGGTAACTTTGGAGAGAGTAGTTTTGGTGTAATGATTAGGACAGAAGCTATATTATAAGGGGTAAAGAAATGAGTAAGAGTGGGCAGCTAGGTGACACAGTGAAATAAAAACACTGGCTCCTGTAGTCAGGAGGACCTGAGTTCAAATCCAGCCTCAGACACTTGACACTTACTAGCTATGTGACCTTGGGCAAGTCACTTAACCCCAATTGCCTTGCCTTCCTCCCTGAAAAAAAATAAAGAAGTGAGTAAGAGGAGAAAAAGTGCAGGCACATATTGTAGACAGCTTTTGCAAGAAGTTGGATCACAAAGGGCAGAAGAGATAACTGTAGTTAGCAGGGATGGAAGGATGATGAGAGGATTTTTTTGTATCTGGGAGATAGGCAGTAGCAAAGGAACCAGTAGACTAGGAGAGATTGAAAATAAGTGTGAGAATTACAGAGGCAGTCATTTGCTGAAGGAGATGGGATGGAATGAGGTCACTTTTGCTGCAGGAGAGGTGCACCTTTTCAAGGCCAACTCTTTGGTAAGTAAAACCTTCTCTTTGTGTAAGACAGGGGTGAAGGACAAGACAGTGGCAGGAGGCATTTGCGTGATATGAGATGAAGAAGAGGGGAGAATAGAAAGTCACAGTGAATGGCCTCATTTTTTCCCTGTAAAATATGAGGCAAGGTTCTCAGCTAAGAGGGTGGCAGGAGGGGGAATAGAAGGAAATTTAAAATGAACCTCCTCAGCTTCTCTTCCCTCAGAGGACAGTTGCAGCAGGAGATGGAAGATAGATGATGGAAGGCCTAAGGTGAAAGGGAAAGTTGTTCTCTGTACTCCACGGAGGTTCTCCACATTGAGGGCAGAAATCAGAGTGGCAGCAGGAGGTGGAAGTTGTCTTGCACTGTCACAGTTATAAGTCAGGCCTTTAGTAACCTTCCCTCAAGGGATGCCCTCAGCTGAAGTTGGAAATCACTTGGTTAGGGGAAGGTCTGGTTCTTCTTACCAGAGGCTGAGATCAGACTGGCATAGCAGCAGGAGGTAGAAATCTCCCAACTGGGGCCTTGGGCCAGATGTAAGTCTGATGCTCCCTGGTCTCCTTGCCTCAGAGGACACTTAGTAGGAGATGAAAGGTATGTGGTCAGAGGAAGTTTTTGCTCCTCTTCTCACCTGAGGCTGGGGATACTTTATTCATTCATCAGTAACTTAGTTTTAAAGTGTTGGGAGTAAGGGTGGTCACTGAAAGATAACTGATATGCCCAAAGGCAAAATGCCAGTATTTGTCAGAAGTAAGAATTAAACCCAGATTTTCTTGACTTCAAGAGCAACTCTTTGCCCAATTTCTGCCAGACTGCTTTCCAGGTTTCCCTACAAATTTTTATTAAATAATGAATTTTTATCCCCAAATTTTAAGTCTTTGCACTTGTCAAATACAAGGTTACTCTATTTATTTGCTGCTGTAAATTGTATGTCTAATCTGTCCACTGGTTTACCTTTCTATTTCTTAGCCAGGACCAGACAGTTTTGATAATAACAGCCTTATAATACCATATAACATCTGGTGTTGCTAATCTTCCTTCCTTTACATTTTTGATATTCTTGACTTTTTGTTCTTCCAAATTAATTTTGTTATTGTTTTTTCTAATTCAGTCAATCTGATTTTATTGGCATAAAAGTTTTTTTTAAATAATTTTGTTCATATCCTGGATTTCTTCTGGTAGGTCTACACACAGGTATTTTATGCTGTCTAGTGTTATTTTAAATGGGGTATCTCCTACTTTCTCTTCTTGCAGGATTTTGTTTGTTATATATAGGAACGCTTATGATAATGTGAATTTATTTATACTCTGCTACTTTGCTAAAATTTCTAATTGTTTCAAGTAACATTTTAGTTGAGTGTTTGGGATTTTCCAAGTTTATCATCATGTTGTCTGCAAAAAAGAGATAGTTTTATTACCTTGTTCCCTATTCAGAATCCTTCATTCTTTCTTCGCTTCTTGCTTTTGCTAAAATTTCCAATACAGTGTGGAACAATTACTGTGTCATATTAATTCTTGTTCTGAATTAATACCATGTCAGGTAAAAGGAGGAAGCCATTTGTGTCCTCAACTATATGGTTGGGACACACAGTGATATCTTGTTCAAAGAATCCCCTAAGAATCAAGAGAATTAAACTCCCTTAACACAAAATCTTTTATATTTTAGCAAATCATGTCAAGTGAAGGTGCATTTATTTGAAACTAAATGACAGAAGGAAACTTAGTGAGCAGATTTTATTTGTCCCAGTACAGCTAGGGACAAATAGGATTGATGGGCAACAGAACTGTAAAATCTGGGAAGTTTTTCTTGCCATCTCCCAAGTCATTTTTCTAAAGTTTTCTAAAGTTTTCCTTTGTGACTTCCCCAGTCCAACCTGAACAAGCCCAAGGATTCTCCCATCCCTTTTCAAAAAATCTACAGTTTTTTAAATTATTGATTAGCAAAGATGTGTGAATAACTTTGTTAGGGTATAAAGTGTTCTATTTACCAGGTATTTGCCTTTAAACCTTTTATTTCTGACTTTAAGTCTTTTTCTTTTGTTAAAGGCAGTAGCAAGCAGGGGGCAGAAGGACACCTGAAATTACAGGCTTACTGGACTAGTCCTAGAGATAAACCTAATTTAGTTCTTTAGGAGTAACTTAGGAAGACAGCATATAAATCAGAGAGGACCTTTATCCAGCCCTGTATATTTAGATCTGGAAGATACCATGAGGTCATTGGACCCAAATCCTTCACTTATAGATGAAAAAACTGAAACCCAGAGAGGCATAGGGTAAAGCCCAGGGTCACATAGCTAGTAAGTTTCTGAGGTTTGATTAGAACCTGACTCCAAGCCCTGGTATTCATTATACCAGGTTGCCTCCAAACTAACCTCAAGAGAATGAAATAGAATAATTCAGAGAATCAGGGGAAGGCTTATTTGAAGTAATGTAGAAAAAAGTAAGTAGAGCTATAAACAATACAAGGTCTCCCAAATCAAACCGCTTTAAGACTTTTGGAACACCTTGTATTTGTAACTACTATTAATTTCTGAAATTACATGTTAATGAAAACTTTGATTAATTGTATGATTTTGGTTGCAGATAGATGATGAAATGTTTATTCTTCTTCTAGTCAGAGATGTGGGGGACCGCTGATACAGAAGCAGTCACTGTGTTGATAGGTTTTGCCTACCTTTTTTTTCCTTTATTTTAAGAGAGGATTCTTCAGGCATCAATAAGACTTTATCTACATCTACATCTCTCTTTATGTATGTATACACATACAAGTATGTGTATTATACTTACTTTCATACCCACATATTACCTTTAGTAGGGGTTCTCTAGGGGCGGCTAGGTGGCACACACACAAACAAAAACCTAGCCCTGTGACCTTGGGCAAGTTACTTAACCCCAATTGCCCTCCAAAAAAAAAAAAAAAAAGGTAAGGGTTCTCTGATAAAGGAACATGGTTCTCTCTACTCAGTTGAAATCTTTTTATATATCAGTTCTTAGTAACTAAGAGAAAAAGTGTAAATTTGATCCAATATGGAATCTATTTTAAAAAAAGATGTACAATAACCGATTTTAGTAACAAGAAAAGTACACTAATACTATTGTTTCATTTTTTAAAAGAAATATCTAATTGGAACCTTTTCATATTTTTCTCATTGCCTGTTGACTCCCTCTTCCCATCCTGGCTCCAAGGAGACATTTTGTGTAACAAAGAAGCATATTTACATAAAACAAATCAATTTATTGCCCATGGCTGTCAATTGTAGGTCTCTTCCTTTACATAACCTAACATCTTTCTGCCAAGAAGATATGTGTATTGTGATTTTTCTCTTTCTTTCACAATAATGTTCTTCTCCACCTTCTCACCCTACAGCTCCTCTCACCCACAATCTGAGGTGAGGATGAAAAATTACAGATTAGTTCAGTGTTCCCATAACCAAAACATCAAAGAGGAAGGGTTTAAGATATTTAAATCTGGTGAGATGGAAGCAACTTAATTAGAAATCTCTGGAGTGTGGTGAACTAGTCTCAGTTCCCATTATCTCTCCTTTCTATAGGCTAATTATTGAGACATCAAAAATTCAGGACTGAACCACTTGGTCTGAGCTTTCAGGACAGAATTTCCAACAACAGCAGGGGCAAGATCTTCTTTGATAGGGTGCTTTTTTATGAAAGTTCTCTGGCATAAGAGAACACTTCCTGGGAGGACAGAGGTTCTCTCTTGCTTTCTAGTACTGAGCTCATAGTACCTAAGCCCCTACTGGACCTATGACTGTCAAACAAGAGTCCTTGTCTGTGACCAGGTTTCTAAGGAAAGGGCCTGTCAGAGATGTGGGGGTGGGGCAGAAAACTTCTTAATGACTTAGAATGCTATGAATAATATGTCATAACAATGGGAGCCAGTTCAGTCCTCAACTTTTATTGACAAATAATAGGAAAGAGTGGGAGAGGGGGAAGGGAAGAAGGGGAGAAGAAGACCTAATATACAAGTCAGACATATATACGATAACAGAATAAATCTTAACTAAGGGCAGCACTGCATTGGGGGGTTCACAGAGACATGGTTCCATTCAGGTAAGACTTGGCATTGTGAGAGCAGCATGTTCTTGGAGAGCGGGAATCTCTTCCAAAGTAGGGGCAGCTATGTGCTACAGTGGTTAGAGTGCTGCACCTAGAGCCAGGAGGACCTGAGTTCAAATCAAGTCCCAGATGCTTACTAACTGTGTGACCTTGAGGAAATTACTTAACCTGTTTGCCTTAGTTTCCTCAACTGTAAAATGGTGACCCTGGAGAAAAAAATGCCAAACTGTTCCAGTATCTTTACTAATATAACTCCATAAAATGGGGTCATGAAGAGCCTGACATGACTAAATGACAAAAACAACAACAACCACTTCTGAGAGTAGGATGTATAAACCCTGATCTACATGGCTGCCTGGAGCTGTCTGACTTGTACGTCAAAGTTCAGGGCACATAGAGGATTTTTGAGGTTCTTGGGTGAAAGGAGGAAAGATAAACTGGTAGTTGGCAAGACATTATTTTGAGAGACGCCATTGTAATAACCTTAAAATATTACTGTCAGTACTTTTCCATGGCCAAATTTTATAGTGATGGTTTCCATACATAGATTCTATGAAATAAAGCTTCCCCTAAGGGGAGACTGTCAAGGTGGTCTTAAGAACACTAGGTCTTATAACAGATACAATTCCTTTCCCTTTTGTTTTGAATTCAAGCCAGTTTAGACGACAGTTTATGCTGATGTATTTTATCCCTTGGGTTTAAGAAGACTGTGCAGAAAATATGGAATAATGACAGGAAACCCAGACACCAGTACTTTGGAGAAGTGGGACTATTTTGCCCCTGATGAGTTAGATGGAACCTCCTGTGTAAATGTTTATTTAAGCTCATCACAAATGAAGCAGCTTGTGCTATAGATCCTAGGCACATGACAGAAAGCTGAAGGAAAATTGACTGAATTTTCTTTCTTTTGATTTGTGATTTTGAGATATCTTTTCAGAAAGGTAAATGTACCTTATGAAACATTTCAATAAGCATTTCGTCCGTAGCCAAAGAAATGAGAGAGAAATATATATATATATATATATATATATATATATATATATATATATATATATATGATCATTTGTAGATAGAAAACCAGGTAAGTGCTGTGAACAGGATGGAGAATCATAAATATCACCATGATGTATTAAAAATGACAACAAAGCCAAATTTACTTTGTTGGGTGGAATATTTTGACTAAGACTTTTTTCTTTGCTCGCGTTAAAAAACGTGTGAGTC
Source organism: Gymnobelideus leadbeateri (assembly GCA_011680675.1). NCBI lineage: Eukaryota > Metazoa > Chordata > Mammalia > Diprotodontia > Petauridae > Gymnobelideus > Gymnobelideus leadbeateri. The sequence goes on along the minus strand of WOXC01000615.1, from coordinate 9,177 downwards.
CCTTATTAAAACTGATGGCTGATTATATTACCTGTGACATATGAAATAACATTTTGAATTTTGGCCTTGATATTCTTCTAGACACATGAAGATTAAGAAGATGGCACTAGTCAGGGCACCTAAATTGCCCTAAATACATACATGAGGATAAATGACGAACAAAATTTTGTCTTGTTTCATCTGTATCTTCAGTGCCTACCACACAGTATAATATTTAGTAAATGTTGAATTGAAGAAATCCATTGACTTTTGGCATATTTATTATCCTTCTGGAAATATATATATATATATATATATATATGTATATGTATATATACACACACATACATACATACATCTAGTATTACTTTAGCTTTTAGATTGAACAGCTAAGGTTGATGTCCATCCTTTCTATTGATATTCTCTTTGGACCATTGGAGACTTTCTTTGTGTATGTCAAAGGTACACTTAGAGAGGCAAGACAAGAAGTTGCCAAGTAGTTAACAGTTCATATTGGTAGGGGGAGCTTTCTCAGCATGAATTCCCGATACCAACAAAATCATCTGGAGAAAACAAACAAAACCTTAAAAAAAGGAGAAAACGGGGGTTATTAAATAAACAATAGTTTCTCTTTATAGTCAGATATTTGATTTAGCTATGATGCATGATGAATAAGGAGGAAGGACCAAATTACCTCTAAGGTCTTTTCTAGATCAAAATCTATGGTGCGAAAATATTCAAAACTATACATATTCAGCAACATTTTACTGATATGAATTTTGTGTAACTTCTTTGTAATGCACTGTATTAGGTTTCCTGTGTGGAATCTAGAGAGACAAAGACTACAAGAAATTTGTTGTTGTTAAGTCATGTCTAACTCTTCATGAAAACGTTTGGGGATTACTTGGCAAAGACACTGTAAAGGTTTGCCATTTTCTTCTCCAATTCATTTTACAGATGAGGAACTGAGGCAACAAGGTTAACTGACTTGCCCAGGGTAATACAGCTAGTAAGTGTCTGAAGTCAGATTTGAATTCAGGAAGATGAGTCTTCCCGCCTCCAGGCCCAGGTGCTCTATCAAAATGCACCAAGTAGCTGCCTAAGATGCTAGGTGCTGGCTGATAGTTTCTCTTTGGCACATTTATAATGAAAATGGAAATAATTTGTCTAAATGGTAAAAAACCAAAGAACTAAATTCGATCTCAGAAGGATGAGTTTTCCTAATTCCAGGCCTAGCACTCTATCCACTGCGTCACCTAGCCATTATAAGAAAACTTTATGATTCAGGTTCTCCTAGCTTTGGAATATCATGAAAGCACCTAGAACTCATATTCAGGGGAAGTTCATTTTTTAAATCTTAAATGATTTAATGACCTATTAAAACCAAATCTCAGGTACAATATGGCTTTTGTGACCCAAAGATTTTGGAGAAGCAGAATTATTGAAGTACATATGATGGCTACTAAAATCCCTCGTTTATTTTTCTTCTTTTTAAGAATAAATTTCACTGAGATCTTTTGTTTTTATATCACTTATATTTCCCCATGCTCCTCCTTTCTTCTGTATCCGATTTTTCATTTATCTAACATTTGTTTTCCCCCTCCCTTCTCTTCCCACTGCCTGAAAGAGAAAAAAAGAGTCTCTGTGTCACATAATCAAAGTCAAGCAAAACAAATTCTCATAATGGCCATATCAAAAAATGCATTTCCTATTCTACATATTAGTCTACCACCTATCACTTATAACCAGAATAAAACGGAGCGGGGAAAGTACTTTAGCAAAACCAACACATTGAAAATGACCTCCTGTGTTCTACTCTTAAAGTCTCCTACCTCTATTAGTAAGAGAGGAAGGTATCATCTTATATTTCTTCTTTGAGGCTAAAATTGATCATTATCATTTCATAACATTTAGTTTAAATTGTGACACTTATATTTATGTTGTGGTAGTTATTGTGTATATTGTTTTACTAGTACTGCTTGCTTCATATTGCATCAATTCACCTGTCTTCCCATGCTTTTTTTTCTATGTTCATCATTTCTTATAGCTCATTAAAACTATTATGTTCATATATATATATGCATGTATGTATACACACATATAGCATCTATGTATTTTGTTTGCAATTCTTGGTTACTACAAAAACTTCTGTTCTAAATATCTAGGTGTATATGGGGCTTTCTATCATGGATTCCTAGCAATGTTATCTCTGGGGCAGAGATGTATTAACATTAACATCCCATTAACAGGGATGTATTAGTGGTTGCCCTCTCTCTTAAAGTTAGCAAGCTTGTTTTTTCTGTTAGTTTAGGGAACAATAACACTTCTTCCTTTGGAGATTCCTGACATTCTTAATTGCCACTAACTTCACTGAATTGTTTAAGGTGATGAAGGTCTTTGTCCTTCTAGAAGCTAACCATTCAGTGGCAACTTCATACTGTTTCTCTCTCAGGATTAAGTCAAAGATACTAGATTATTGTTCAGTCGATTTTCAGTCTTGTCTGATTCTTTGTGACTCCATTTGGGGCTTTCTTCACAAAAGTACTGGAGTGGTTTGCTATTTTCTTCTCCAGCTCATTTTATAGATGAGGGTTAAGTGACTTGCCCAGCATCACAAAACTAATAAAGTGTCTGAGGCCAGATTTGAATTCAGGAAGATGAATGTTTCTGTCTCCAGGACCAGAGCTCTAATTGCTCCATGTAAGAATTTGACTAAATGGTCAAATTTCTCTGCAGGAGGGAGTCTTAAACCTGGGGTCTGGGATCTTTATTAGAAAAAATATAATTTGATTACTATATTTAGGGGGCAATAACATTTCTATTAATTCCATGTAGTCCTATAAGTTTAACCATATACATTTTAAACATTATTCTTATAAAGGGTCCATAAGCTTCACAAGGTTGGCAAAGGGTATATATAGAACAAAAAAACCCAATATTGAGAACCCTGAATAGATGACAGAAATGAATTATCTAAAAGTTAAAAATAAACAAAACTTGGTAAAAGAAATTGGAAATGTAAGAAAGTTAGGAACTTGACTTCTTTAGAAGAAATTTGCAAATTTAGTGATTTTGGAAAAGAAAAACAAAAATGGAAGAAAAAAGATCCACAAAGTTAAAAGTGTGTTAAAAAAAAAGGATGGTGGTGAATAAACTTGCACTGTCCTCTAGTGGTCAAACTTGGGAATTTTAAAATGTCTATATAGCTACACATACATAACAGACACGTTCGTGTATAGTATAAGAAAATAATAACTGAAGGGAGTCAGAACAAATTGGACAGATCTACAGTCCAAGTTCCACCCTATGCATATACTGGCTATGTGACCCTGGGCAAGTCACTTAACATTTCAATGCCCAGGGGACAACTAAAACTTAGAGTGACAGTGGGTTTATTGATCTGCATTGGTGGAGGGAATGCATCACTCTGAGTTCATAACACCTATAAAATCAGAGGTCTGGGTTTTAAAAAAATTTAAGCGTTTTGCATATGATCATAGATCTAGAGCTAAAAGGGACTCCAGAAGTTAGCTAGTCCAACTCCATCATTTTATTTATTTCATGAGTTTACTTACTAGGTGTACGACCCTGAGCAAGTCACATAACCTCTGATGGCCTTAGTTTCCTCATCTGTAAAATAGAGGTAATAATAGCACCTACTTGTCAGGGCTGCTGTAAAGAACAAATGAGATAATATTTGAAAAGTGCTTAGTATAGTGCCTGGCACATAGTAGGTGCTATATAAATATTAGCTATTATTATTATTAGAGTTGAGGAAAATAAGAAGTTAAATGATTTGAAATAGGGCTCAGACCTGAGTCTTCTCAAATCTGGAAACGTCATATTCTATTCACTCTACTATTCAGTCCCTATTGACTATCCCTATTCTTTGTAGATCCAACTTATTTCTTCAGTGGCTCAAATATTAAGGTTTATTAACTAAATTATGAAATGTGGTAGAATTAAGAAACAAAAGCTATATGCATCACAAAACAAAATATTATGGATACTTCTCAGTTCTGATTGTTAGAATTGTGTGGAGTACATCAGAATAAGAAGTCAAGAATGCCACCAAAGATGCCAACCTGAGTGACTAGAAGGAAAATGGAGTCCTTGATAATAATAGGAAAGTTCACAAGAAGGATAGATTTTGGGAGGGAAGATAATGAGTTTATTCTGGATGTGTTGGGTTAAAGATGTATATGGGACAACTGGCTCTAAAAGTCCAATAAGCAATTATTAATGTATGACTGAACCTATTGAGAGAGTCTAGGGTTTAATATATAGATCTGGTAGTCATCTGCATAGAGATGGTAGTTGAATCCATGGAAATTGATGAGGTCACTAAATGGGAGACCATAGAAAGAAAAGAAAAGAGGGTCTATGACAGAAGCTTGAGTTACATGTAAAAAAAGAATGCCAAGTATGGCATAATGATTTTAAAATAGCATCAGGAGTACTAAAGCTCAGAATGCATTGAGGTTAGTTTTTTATATATTGGAAAAAAGAGAAGAATCAAAGAAGGTTGGTGGTGGTTTGGGGGTAAATGGGATGATGCCAGCCGACGACAGAGCCAAGGTAAAACTATGCAACTTTTATTTTGTTTTTCTCTTTTTTTGCAAGGAGAAAAACATCTGGTTTGCAACAGCACAGAACAGAAGAGCTAATATGGAGTTGAAGTCCAAGTAAGTAGTTAGTCTGTTTTTACTAAGAGAGCATCTAACTTCCCTTGATGAAGTCAAGTAAAGAGAAACAGAGGAACTGCATCCCAGGGTGGTGAGAGAACTGGCAATTGCTGCAGAACTGGAAGAAAGAAAATGTTGGTCTAATTTTCCAGACAGTGAAGAGAATCTCTAAATTACAGGCAAGCGAGCTTGACTTCAATTCCTGGCTAAATTCTAGAACATAAGTGGCTGGTTAGTGAACACTTAGAAAATGGTGATCCACTGAGAGCTAGCATGGCTTTATCAAGAGCAGCTAATACCACTTAATCTCAATTTTTTTGACCCAGTTGCTAGACTATTATAATGATCACAGCAGTGCTCTGGATTTGTCTTACCTAGATTTTCAACAAATGTCTTACGCTCTTCTTGTGGTTAAGATAAATAGATATGGCTAGACAGTGGGACAGAGCAGTAGATTCTGAACAGGATAAATGACTGGACCTAAAAAGGAGTTATTAATGATCTGGCAGGACAGTAGAAAGAGGTATATAATGGATACTCCATGGATTTTTGTGTGACTGTGGACTGTTTTAACATTTTCTCAGTGACTTGGATAAGACGATAGATGGCATGCTTATCAAATACGTATCAAAAAGCTAAGGATAGTTGAATGGAAGAAACAGTATCTAGAAAGAATTAGAAAGGGTTGAACAGTGGGCAAATCTAATCAGACAAAATTTAATAGAAAGAAAAGTAGACTTATACTTGGATTCTGAAAGTCAACTTCACAAGTAAAAAAGGGAAAAGGTATGGTTAGACAACAGTTCATCTGGTGAATCCTAGAGATTTTACTGAACTGCCATTCCATTATGAGTCAACAGTATTTTATGACAGCCCAGAAGATGTATGTAAAATTGCATTATAAGAAATAAATTGTATAAGATTAGGGAGGTAATGCTTCCCATCGTGCTCTGTGCAGGTAAGACCTCATCTAAAACATTGTATTCTATTATGGCTGCCACATTTTTGGAAGAACCTTAATAAGTTAGAGAGTATACAGAGAAGGGCAGCCAGGATAGTGAAAATCCTTAAAAACATGTGAAATAAATATTAGTTGAAGGTATGTTTAACCTAGAAAAGAGAGGTGTTAGGAAGAAGATGGGAAAGGAAAGGATTTGAAGGGTTGTCATATCAAAGAGGGCCGCAGAGGACTGAACAATGGATGGAAGTTGGACTCAGGTAGATTTAGTCTGTAGTCAGTTTTCAAACTGTGTAATGGAATTACCATAAGGTTCCTTCTCACTCAAGGTCTTCAACAAGGGCTTATATTGAATTGGACTAAATGATCTCTGGAGTTCCTTCCTACTCTGAGATTCTGATTATGTAACATAGAATATGGCCATCCAGTTGCTTTTTTTTCAATGAACAAGCATTTATTTTCTCTCCCTCCTTCCTCCACCAAAAAAAGAGGAGAAAAACAAAGCCCTTGCAACAAATATGAGTAATCAAACAAAACAAATCTATCCATTTAAAAGTAAGCACAAGAATAGGTGCTCCAGGAACTCTGAGATCATGTAATTCATAGCATCAAAATCATCATCGTCATCATAAGCAGTTTTCAATTATCTCATTTAATTTTCAGTGCAACACTAAGAGGTATGTTCTATTATTATCCCCATTTTGCAGATTGAATCAGAGGTTAAGATCTAGAATTGTAACATACTGAAGAGGTCACTAATTCCAATATCCTCCTTTTACACAAGGGAGGTTAAATAGATTGTCCGAGGTAACAGAGGTACTTTGACCCTGAGTTCTCAAACTCTAGAGTTAATGTGCTTTCTAGTTTATCATTCTGTCTCCAAGGTCACTTCAGCCCCTAGGGTAAACTCTCAATTATATATTCTCTCCCAATGAACCCAGAAACATAAAGTCAGCACAATCTAGTGAAAAGAACTTATTAGATCCTTGCACAATGCTGACATGATTCTGAATGGCTTCCATGAGTCCCCTGAATCAGGTGTAAGGAACTCCTATATTCTAGTCCCTATACTAACTCCTATAGATTGAGTAAAAAAGAGATCTGATTGGATGGGCAAAGATCTTCCTTGAGTGGCACGGCAACTTCTTCTTAGTCCTAGCTGTTCGGTGGGAATTTAATTTAATTCAACAAAGTTTTATGCTTACTCTGAGCCAAACAAGGATTGTGCAAGGTGCTAGGGAAGATATAAAGAAAGTATTATGCTAGGGGAGATACAAAGAGTAGCATGGGAGGAATATTTTCACAGAATTTCTCTGAGGCTTGGTGAAGATTACCAACTGAAGGGAAAATGATGGAATCTTCTTAGAAACATGGATCAATTTATTTTTTATTTTTATTTTTTTATAAACAAATGCTTTATTAACTTCTGTTTTACATCATTCATTTCTGCCAGATTTTGAGTTACAATCATTTTCCCCCATTATTCCCCTACCCAACCTCCCAGAATAGTAGTCCCACAAGATATCGCTTCCTCCAATCTGCTCTCTCCCATACCCCCATCGACTTTTCCATTAGAGGAAGGTGAATCTTTGTGTCCCAATGCCTGCACATCTTATCTCCCTATTACAAGCAAAAGAGTATTAATAATAGTATTTATATATATTTGAAACATTTAATGTTACGACCTCGAATTTCAGATCCATTTCCTTCCTCCCTTGTCACCCATTCCCTCTTGGGAGAGAAGTAATTCAGTATATGTTGTACATGTCTAGCTATGCAAAACATTATCATAGTAGATATATTGTACAAGGCTGCTTATAATTCCCTTCCACTCATCCCACCCCCTACCTGGTCCATTCCCTACATGATCCTGTCCCTCTTCTATAGTGGGTACTTCCAACCTCCCCTCCCCCCAAGGATGCCCTCCCATCCATCATCCCTCCTCTCATCCCCCTTCCCCTATCCTGCTGCAGGTTGAGATATCCCATTTAGTATGTATGTCATTTTCTCCCTGAACCAAATTCAATGTGAATGTGGTTTTGCCTTTTTAGACTTCCTTATTCTCCCCCTCCTTTGCACCCACTTCCCCTACATGAGATAGTTTACCCTACCATGTCTCTCCCCATCTCCTCTTGCCACTTTCCTCTCTCACCTCATAATTTCATCCCTTGAGTATTCTCCCTTCCCAACAAACTCAACCTATGCCCTCTATCCATATATAACTGTAACCATATACACACACATTCACATATGTATTCATATGACCACACACCCTTCTTCCATTATTTTCATAGTGAGAAAGATATCATCAGTCACAGTTATTGCTTTTCCATATAGGAATGTAAATAGTTCAACTTTGATAAGTTCCTTTTGATTTCTTTTCCCTGATTACCTTCTCAGGCATCTCTTGCTTCTTATGTCTGGATGTCAAATTTTCTATTCAATTCTGTTTTTTTCCTCAAGAATGCTTGAAAGTCCTCTATTTCACTGAATGACCATATTTTCCCCTGAAACAAAATACTCAGTTTTGCTGGGTAGGTGATCCTTGGGTTCATTCCCAGTTCTTTTGCCCTCTGGAATATCATGTTCCATGCCCTTCAATCCCTCAGTGTAGAAGCTGCCAGGTCCTGGGCTATTCTGATTGTGTTTCCACAATATTGAAATTGTTTCTTCCTGGCTGCTTGTAGTATTTTCTCCTTGATCTGGGGATTCTGGAACCTAGCTATAATATTCCTGGGAGTTTTCTTTTTGGGATCTTTTTCAGGAGGTAATCAGTGGATTCTTTCAACCTCTATTTTGCCCTCTGGATCTAAAACATCAGGGCAGTTTTCCTTGAGAATTTCTTGAAGGGTGATTTCTAGGTTCTTTCTTTGATCATGGCTTTCGGGTAGTCCAATAATTTTTAAATTGTTTCTCCTGGATCTATTTTCCAGGTCAGTGGTTTTTCCCATGAGATACTTCACATTGCCTTCTAATCTTTCATTTGTTTGGATCTGCTTAACAGCATCTTCATTTCTCATAAAGTCATTAGCTTCCATTTGCTCCAGTCTAACTCTGAAGGAATGAATCTCCTCCGTGAACTTCTGAGATTCTTTTTCCATCTGGCAAATTCGGCTTTTTAAGGCATTCTTCTCCTCATTGCCCTTTTGGGCCTCCTTTGCCATTTGAGTTAGTCTATTTTTTAAGGTGTTGTTTTCCTCAGTCAGGCTGTTGACCCTCATTTCATACTTTTCCTGCATCCTTCTCACTTCTCTTTCCAATTTTTCCTCCACTTCTCTTATTTGATTTTTAAAGTCCTTCTTAAGGTCCTCTATGGCCTGCAACCCGCTCATGTTTTCCCATGGGGCTTTTGGAGCAGAACTTCTGACCTCACAGTCCTTTTCCCTCTCTATGCCCCCAAAATAGGAGTCTAGGGTTGCATTTTTCTGTTTCCTTTGCCTTGGCATGTTGCCACTTAATTATTTGACTTTTGGGCTTGTTGCCACACTATGGCTTTAAGGCCAGATAGAGGAATTTTCGTCCCGAACGTGTGGGGGGCAACTTCGTTTCTGGCAA
>WOXC01000614.1:0-152238 GCA_011680675.1 Gymnobelideus leadbeateri | reverse complement strand
ATTATTAGAGCAAACATTTCAGGCAAGTGTGGTGAAGCATGAGAGGGAAATTTGCTTCCCCACCCAAATATCAGTTACATATTTCTCATTATTCCTGGTGACAAGTAAAGTTTATGATATTGACACTGGAGCAGGGTGTGCCTACTTTTTTACAGTTATCATTTACAGCCTTAATGGTCTGCCCACATTATCTTTCACAAAACTGGGGGTGTCACTAAGGAACAAAGTTCATCCAGGTTTCTCAACCAGCCCCTCCATAAGGACCAATACATTTGTCCATTCTAGTCCCTTGGAGTCCTCACAATGAAAATGCTTCAGCCCTGAGAATCTAGTGAAACAGTAGGGCTCAAGATGGTAGGGCACTTGGGACATGGAACGTTTCAGCTCTCCAAAGCCACTGGTAGAAAAGGGGCTGTCTTCTTATACAAAAGGCTGTTTTAGGATGTAAATGGAGAGTGCTAGATTGTCCTTAGCCATTGATCAAAATCATCTTTCACAAAGTAATTTTTATTCATGGAATCTAGCTCTGGATTGAACTTTGGTGACCATATCTAGTCCAGTTCCTCCATTTTGCAGGTGAGGAAACTTTTGAATAAAAGGCTAAATAATCTACCCAAGGTTATACAACTAGTAGGTTGAACCAAGATTCAAACCCACATGGGGCAGCTAGATGGTGCAGTGAATAGAGCACTGGCCCTGGAGTCAGGAGGACCTGAATTCAAATCCAACCTCAGACACTTGACACACTTACTAGCCGTGTGATCTTGGGCAAGTCACTTAACCTCAATTGCCCTGCCTTCCCCCCTCCAAAAAAAAAAGGGGAAAAAAAGATTCAAACCTACACTCTCTGACCCCAAATCCAGTGTTTCCCCCCTCTGAACCTTCTGTTTCTCTTTTTTTACTACTTCTTATGGATCAGTCTGTGACTTCAGTTGACCCAACACATGAATACTTCCATGCTGGTCAATATTGAGATTGAGCCCATGAATGGCTACTGTACTGATAGCTTGGGTAAAATAGGGAAAGAAGGAAGGAAGGAAGGAAGGAAGGAAGGAAGGAAGGAAGGAAGGAAGGAAGGAAGGAAGGAAGGAAGGAAGGAAGGAAGGAAGGAAGAAAGGGAGGGAGGAAGGAAGAGAAGTTTTGGTTCAGTTGGATGTGATTCTATCTACCTGAGGCCCAACGTCTTAGAATTACAAGGGCAGAGATGAGGTAAGAGGGATCAACCAAAACTTCCTTCCAATCCCCATCATCCACTTCCCAAGAATGTGCTTCCCCTTTCATTTCTCCTGTACCATCTTTTTCCCCATTGGCTTACAGTGCAAATTCCTTTATTCCTCTCTAGCCCCTTCTCCTGACTTTCTAGACTTGTTCCTCCATCCCACCTTCTCAAAAGTTTTCACATGGAAAATGCCTTCCCCACCATGGCGGTGTAGAAGTCTTCTCACCCTGGAAGACCCTCCACCCTTGTGGTACTCTCCTTTGGTCAGCTCTTCCCATTTTAAGGAAGGGCCCGGGCCAGTGGCCATATTCCCTCCTCCATTTCTGTCCAGACTGTGCTCTGGCTCTTTCTTCACCATGCTCACCCCTGATCATCTCTCTACTCTTGCATCTCCTTCCTCTGACTGGGCACTTCCTCCCAGAACTCCCATTTTGAGAATATCCACTCCTCCATTCCTCTCCAGGTTCTGCTCCTGACTCTCAGGCCTTCTCCATCACACTTCCACAGGAGTGTCCTCCTCCATTGCTTTTCAGCTTCCTTTTATGGGTTGTCTTTCCCCATTAGAACACAAGCAAGCCCCTTGAAGGCAGGGACTGTCTTTTTGTTTCTATTTGTATTCCCAGTACATATATGGTCCATGCCTGGTACATCATAAGCACTTAATAAATGCTTGGTGACTTTACCTCTTGATTTGGTGAGAAAACAGGGGGAAAATGGGCAAGCATAGTTCTAATCCCTTCTCTTTCCAAAACAAAATAATCTCTCAGCCCCAAGAAGGTCCATATAAAAAGAGATCTGGGTTCCATTCCCTACTGTGCATAACCGTGGAAGCTAGCTTCATTTGGAAACATATCAGAGGCATTTGTGGATCGGGCTGTGATTTTTTGGTTAAGTCATGGTGGGTCACATCTACATGAGGTCCAACCTCTGCTATTTAGAAACAGCTGGGTAAGTGATGATTTTTCCATTATTGGCAAGCTGTTGGATGTTATATTGACCCTGATCAAGGGGACTGTCCATTAGTTAGTGATGCAAATTCCTAAACCTTTCCAGTGGGGATTAAAGTACAATGCACCTTGCCAATTCAAATTGACAAGCATTTATTGAGCACCTACTATGTCCAAGTGTGAGAAGCAATGCAGTATAGTGGATAGAGAGCTGACCTCAGAGTCGAGAACACGTGGGTTCAGGTCTTGCCTCTGATATGTACCAGTTATGTGACCCCAGGCAAGTCGCTTAATTTCTCAGTGTTCTAATGCTCTAAATTATAAAACAGGAGCTGATGTGCCTCAGTGGAGAGCTTTTGCTCACTGGGAGTTCTCTACACTAATGAAATCACAAGTTTGGACTCCCTCTTTCTCTTCTTGGTAGAGCTCTAGAATCAGTGAAAGAAGAGGGGATCTACCTTCTTTGAAAGTTGTGGCACATCTACCCACCATTCTCTGGAGTTCCTTAAGGGCAGAGACTATCCCCTGCCTCTTCATATCACCAGCACTTAGCATATCAGTAGGTGCTTAATAAATGTTTGCAGATTGGGGGCAGCTAGGTGCCTCAGTGAACAGAACACCCCGCTGGAGTCAGGAGGACCTGAGTTCAAATTTGGCCTCAGATAATTAACACTTACTAGCCTTGTGACCTTGGGCAAGTCACTTAATCCCAATTGCCCTCTCAAAAAAGCAAATGAACAAACAAACAAACAAACAAACAAATAAATAAATGTTTGCTGACTGATATAATTTGGTGCCACTGGGTTTAATGGGTTCCTGGGAGGAAGAGCCAGAAGGGAACTCAAGACTATCTAGTGATTAGATAGGAGGTGGGGAACCTGCGGTCTTGAGTTCCTTCTAGGTCCTTGGGAGCAGCCTTTTGACTGAGTTCAAACTTTACAGAAGAAATCCTTTTATTAAGCAGATTTGTTCTGTGAAGCTTGGATTCAGTCAAAGGGCCACAGCTGAGGACCTAGAGAGCCACATGAGGCCTCAGGTTCCCCACCCCTGATTTCTAGTCCTTCCCAGCCTCACCCACTATTGATTTTATGTAGAAAGGATTTGAGGCCCAGAGATAAGACTCTCCCAAGGAACCGCAGAGGAAATTAGCAAACTTAAACCCAGGTTCTCTGAATCTATTGCCAGTGCTCATCCCATTACTGAATACACCTTCTCTATTCCCACACTGTTTCATGGCATTGAACTCAACCCCTTAGTCAGTCAGCAAGCCTTTATTAGTGTCTATTAGGAGCCAGGAACTGTGCTAAGCTTTGGGGATACAAAGAGAGACCTCCCCCAAAAATAGTCCTTACCATCAAAGAGTTCATATCCTAACAAGGAAGACAACATGTTAACGACTATTTACATGCAAGATATATACAGGGTGAATAGGAGATGATCTCAGAGAAGGTACTAGTTAGCAGTTGGAGGGGGAGAGGGAGGCAGGAGGAACTGAGAAATGCCCACCCTAGAAGAAGATGGAATTTGGGGTGAGTCTTAAAGGATGCTGGGGGCAAAGGTGAGAAAGGAGAACATTCCAAGTATGGGGGGAAGGCAGCCTGTGGAAAGACAGAAAATTGGGAGATCATTGAACAGCAAAAAGGCAAGTACCGCTAAATTGTGAGACACATGGATGGAAGGGAGTAAGGTGTAAGAACAGAAACATGAAGGAGTAGGTTGTGAGAGGCTTCAAAGAAGCCATTTCATTTGCTCCTTGGCCATAACTCTGGATTGAAGATGGTGCTAGGCAAGGGGGTCAACATCATTCCCTTTCCCCATCCCATCAAATCAGACATCAACCGAGGCATGGCGTCTCCAAAGGAATCGTGTCCTCATTGTCCCCATTGATCACCTCTGGGAATCCAAGGTGGCTCTGAATACTTTTCAGATTTGTAAAAGGAAAAGCTTCCTGGACAGATAATTTAATCCAATTCAATTAATTCAGCAGGTACTGATTTCACACTTATTATATATCAGCTACTGGTGACAAGGATGAAAGCCATTAAGAACATGATTCTGAAGTCTCATCATTTTGTTGGGGAAGGAAAGTGATGCCATGAAGTAATACACGACCCAGGTGAGAAGTCTAGAGTCTATCAATTTATTTCCCCAGGTGGCCCTATCTTTTTTTTGCTTTTTGGAGGGCAATTGGGATTAAGTAACTTGTCCAAGGTCACATGGTTAGGATTTTATTTGTGTGTGCATTAAGTGTCTGAGGCCGGATCCGAACTCAGGTTCTTCTGACTCCAGGGCCAATGTTCTACTCACTGTGCCACCTAGCCGCCCTCAGGTGGCCCTATCTTGCTGACAACCTTTTCTGTCTACGTGTCATGATTAGTTAGATGATGTAAATATAAGCAGTGGTCTCTGCTCCTCTGGCATGTCAACATCATGAAGATGGGTTGCCACATGACCTGTGTCAATTTCCCTTAGGTACTTCTCAGAAATGGGACCAATCTATATGAGGCAGCAAGTATCGCCCTCGTGACATCAGAGTTCCCGATCAGATGCTGAGATGAATGGGATCCGGACTGCTGGAAGCTTTGGGGCAGAGTCCAGAGCATAAATTCTTATCTCACCAAGGGACCTTCTGAATTATTCATGGCAGAACCAGAGCTGGGGCTGGACTTTGTGGAAACTGATATTGGCGGGAGCTTAGAACACTGTGTCACTGGAAACAGTCAAAAGACATGGTTTAAAGTCCAGCCTCTGCCACTTGCTGGTTAAGACCATGGGCAAGTCATTTATCCATTCTGGTATTCATAAAGCTAAGGCAGCCCAATGGTGCAGAATGCTAGATTCTCAGTGAGGAATTCCTGAGTTCAAATCCTGCTTAAGATACCTGACTAGCTATGTGATCCTGGGTAAGACATAACATCTCTCAAGGCTTAGTTTCTCCATCTATAAAATGGGAGTAACAATAGCACCCATTTCACAGGGTTGCTATTAAGACCAAAGGAGTTACAATACAATTGTCCAAGATAATTCTAAAAGACTAATGATGGAAAATGCTATCCACATCCAGAGAAGAAACGATGAAGTCTAAAGGTAGATTGAAGCAAACTATTTCCACTTCTTTCTTTTGTTTGTTTTTTTCTTTCTCATGGTTTTCCCCTTTCATTCTGATCCTTCTTTCATTATATGACTAACGTGGAAATATGTTTTACAAGATTGTACATGTATAGCCTATATCAGATTGTTCCCTGTCTTGGGGAGCAGGGGAAGGGTGGGAGGAAAAAAATCTGAAACTCCAAAGTCTTATAAAAATGAATGTTGAAAACTATCTTTACATGTAATTGGAAAAAATGAAATACTATTAAGTTTAAAAAATGAAAAAAATAAAGTGAGTTAATAAATACAACATAGTGTTCTGTAAATATTATTAACCTGAGTATGAGTTTCCTCATTTGTGAATAGGGGTGATAACATATACTCCCAGCCCCATGGAGCTGTTGTGAGGAAGACACTTCATACACTCAATACATTCAAGAAATTGGAACGTTTATTTGCTTCCCAGCCAAGGATTAATAATGTCACCTCCTAAATGTGTGTTATTGGTCACAAGGGTCTCTGGAAGAGAGAGGGAATAAATACTGGCATAAAATCAGCCTAATTACAAGCATTTATTTAGCGCCTATTGTGTTCCCAGTGCAGCTAGGTGGTGCAGTGGATGGAATGTTGGGCATGGAGTCAGGAAGACATGAGTTCAAATCTAGCCTCTGACACTTGCTAGCTATGTGATCCTGGGCAACTCCCTTAACCCTTTTTGCCTCAGTTTCCTCATCAGTGAAATGAGTTGGAGAAGGAAATGGCAGACCAATCCAGTACCTTTGCCAAGAAAGCCCCCCCCCCCCAATGGGGTCACAAAGAGTTGGACACAGGGCAGCTAGGTGGTGCAGTGAATAGAGCACCAGCCCTGGAATCAGGAGGACCTAAGTTCAAATCTGGCCTCAGACACTTAACACTTACTAGCCATGTGACTTTGGGCAAGTCATTTAATCCCAATTGCCCTCCAAAAAACAAAACAAAACAAAACAAAAAACCAACCAAAAAAAGGCAAGAAAAAAAAAAGAGTTGGACACAACTAAAAAAAATGTGTACCTGGTATATGTTAGTCTCTGGGAACACAAGGACAAGTATTAAGAAGATAATTATGAGGCTTCATCATTTTGCTGGGGGAAAGAGGGCGGGGTTCCATTTCTCCAGCTTCCACTTTCCACAGTCCTTTGCTTCTAATAAACACCTTCCCTTCTTTCTGATTTATCTGCTCAATTGACATTTTGCCTCAGCTGGACACCGAACTGTAGTAGATAAGCTGCTTATCTCAAAGCCTTTGGCTCCGCTAGAAGGCACCTTGGACGTGGTTTTGTCCAGTGTTCTCATTTTTAAAAAGGAGGAAACTGAGGCTCTGGGAGGTTTATTGGTTTACCTAAAGTAGCAGGGAAAATTCAAAATAGCAAATGCAGAGGATACAAAGTAGCAGAGAGAAGATTCCAACCCCGGGGCCTTTGACTGCAAATCTACAGAATGGTTTGGTGAAAGTGCTGAATTTGGACTTGGAAGATCTGGGTTTGAATCCTGAATCTGTCACTTCCTAATGTTGTGACCCTGGACAAGTCATTTCACCCTAAATGCAGTAATCATGTGATCTCCAGAGAGTGCCCATCTTCATCCTGGAGCAATGCATTGGTTGCCCTAAACAATCAAAGAGAACAAGAGTTGCCACATTGGGACTGAAAATATTTACAGATCAGAAGCAGCCCAAAAGGGAAAAAATCAAACTGGTATTTTAATCATCAGCTGGATGGCCAGTGGACAGAGCGCTGGGCCTGGAGTCAGGAAGCCCTGAGTTCAAATCCAGCCTCAGACACTTACAAGCTGTGTGACCCTGGGCAAGTCACTTAGCTCTGTCTGCCTCAGTTTCCTCATATATAAAACAAGAACAATAGCCCCTATCTCCCTGGGTTGTGGTGAGGGTCAAATGAGATCATAATTGTAAAGAGTTTTGTAAGCCTTAAAGTGCTACCTAATGCTAACTATTATTATTGCTGTTGTTGTTATTATTATTAAAGCTGGAAGGGACCTTGGCAGAGGTCATCTAAAATCAAGATGCCTTGAGGAGGAAGATAAGGCTTTTCCCAAGTCACACAGGTAGTAACAGGATTCGAACCCAGGTCCTTCATCTTTAAGTCTAGTACTCTTTTCACTCGGTCACACTGCCCCTTTAATCCCGCCTCTGCCCTCACTAACCTGTTACAAACACTGTGAGGCTGCTTCTGCAAGCCCAAGTTCTGCTGACAGTGCCTGGCTATAAGTCATACACTGTCATGGGCTCTGAAGAACTGAAGCTAAGGACCATCCCCAAGCCAATGCAGAGGTTTATGGCTCATGAGTGGGCTGCCCTATATTGCAAAGGAGACACTGGAAAGGAGGAGAGGTGGCCAGGATATGACCAAGGGCCAGAAAAGAAGGGTTGGTCACATGAGAGATGACTGGAGGAGGGCCCTGGGAGCTGGTGCATTGGTGGGTTTGGTATCTGAACTTGGAGCAGAGCCCAGCAAGTGAAGGGACCCCTGATGGCAAAGTCATGCTTGGATGTGAACTGGGATTAAACAGGATGAGCCGGCATGAATGGATCTCAATCTGCCCTACTGGTGGGACTATGTACATGGAGAAGTCCAGGACTCATTGGAGTCATTTTGGTTTTATTGTTTTCAGACTTTATCCCAGTATGGGTCATTGACTGAAAACTAGTAGAATGTGTGTGTGCGTGCATATGTGTGTGTGCATGTGTGAGTGTGTACACACATATGAACACACACATTCTACTAGTTTATATATTAGATATAGTATATAGTTTATATATATACTGTATATTATAGCTTACATAAATTATATGTCACATAGTTTATGTATTATATTATATATACACATACATACACACATGTGCATACATACATGTATAGACAGACAGATAGATGGATAATATATAGACAAATAGATAGATAGATACTCCAAATTCAAGACTCCACTAGACCATTCTATAGATTTGGAGTCAGAGGACCAGAACAGTCAAGACCAGTAAGAGGGTTTGAATCTTCTCTGTGACATGTGGTACTGTTGCTCTTCTTCTTCTTAATCTTCTTCCTCTTCCTTCTCCTCCTCCTCCTCTTCCTCCTCCTCTTCTTCTCCTTCTTCTTCCTCTTCCTCCTCTTCCTCCTCCTCCTCCTCCTCCTCCTCTTCTTCTTCTTCTTCTTCTTCTTCTTCTTCTCCTTCTCCTTCTTCTTCTTCTGTTGTTTCAGTCATGTACAACTCTTCATGATCCCATTTTGGGGGTTTTCTTGGCAAAAAATACTGGAGTTGTTTGCCATTTACTTCTCCAGTTCATTTTGCAAATGAGGAAACTGAGACAAACAAGGTGAAATAACTTGTCCAGGGCCACACAGCTAGTAAGTACTTGAGGTCATATTTGAACTCAGGAAGGTGAGTCTTCCTGACTCTAGGCCTCATGCTCTATCCATTGCACCACCTAGCTACAGATAGATAAACAGAGAGATGAGAGACAAACAGTGACAGAGATAGAGAGAGATCAGACTAAATGGTCACCAAAGTCTCTTCTCGTTCTGACGTCTCAGGTTCTTGTGGATTTAAAAATATATATCCTATGACTTCTCAATGTTTAGAAACTCCTGGCCCAGATGTGACCATGCACAGCTTGAAGGGGAAAGGCTCTGCCATATCCATCTAGGAATTAGACCAATTAGCCTATCAACAGTAATGCCACATGAGAATATGGAACAGCATTTTAAAACCTTCATAGTGCCAGTGAAGTAATTTAACTTTTGACTATACTTATGACAAAGCTGATGGACAGATTCAGTGGGAAGAAAGTCAAAAGCCTCAGGCATACAGAGATAAAAGCCAACTTTGCCCCCTGGAATTCTTCCCCCAACACCTTCCCCCAACAACAATGGCTTGGCTGCCCAGGAGGATGCTCTGGCAGAAGAGAGAAAGGCTAGGTTTGTCTGCCTACACACCATGGAGCCAAGGGCTCAGCCATAAAGGACATTGTATTGAACCAAGGATACAGCCCAAGTTGACTTACTTATCAGCATCACATAATCCCAAGGAGACACCGATAGCAGGTAGAATGTGCTAGGAAGATAGAAAGAGAAACGGTCAGGCTTGTCTTCCCTCCAGCCTCATTCTAGTGGGGGAGGGGAGACCAGACCAGAGGAAGGGAGGGAACTAGATAATGATTTGTCATTTGGGAGGCCTAAGGCAGGCGTTTTCCTCTAACTAGATCTTGGCTGTGATTGACACCGGGCTGCTATGGTCCCAACCTTCACTCTTGACAGATGATCATGAAGCTTCATGAAACCATAATGGATATGGATATGCCAGATTATAGTGTGTCCCTGGACTCTTCCTACACGATGCTGGAGTTTGAGAACCTGCGGGTGCTACCCACAAACTCAGGTGAGTGACCGGCTGAGCTCTCTCTGGCTTTCGCTCTAATTTATCCCCCTTGGGCACAATAGCAATAACTGGGGAGATGAATTTGTATTTTTAATTGGTCCAGCCACTTAGGTAGCCCAGGAGTCCATCCAAGAGAGAATTCGTGGGTGGTATACGTGTGTGTGTACACATATATACAAACACACACACACACATATATACCCATATATATAACTAGTTACATATATATTAGTTATATATAAGTTATATATACATATATATGTATATATAAAACTAATTAAGTAGAAAAATGGAAACCTTCCTTCATGAAAGGACTTTCTAACTTATTATCAACCCCAGACTCATAGTCAGAGAATATGGTCTCAAAATTCCAATTCTACTACTTACCACCCAATGACTGTAGAAGCCTCTGAAAACTTCTGGGTCTCAGTTTCCTCATATTTAACATGAGGGAGGTTGGATTAGATCAAGTCTATTACCTCTCAATCTAAAATCTATGACTAAAAGTTTGTATCACATATCTGAGCCTCTGTTTCCTCACCTGTTAGGTGGCAGTAAAAATATTCTGTAGTCTCTAATTGATGGGGATGTAGGAAAAGTACTTTGTAGACTCTAAAATGTTATAAAAATAGAAGGTTTTATAATTATGTTTCTTGGAAGCTTGATTTGTAACAATGACTTTTTGCAATACTGATAGCGGAGTAGATAGAAATTTCTGGTGACAGAAAAAAGAAAAGAATCATAAAAAGATGTTATTTGAGCAATTTGTTTTGTAAACGACTGCCTCCTTTCACTGGTCACATCAATTTTTCTTGAGTGCCTTCTATGGGGCACAAATAATAATGTATTTGTTATTCACAAAGTCAGTGAATCAGAGGCTAGAACCCTGCCTCATGAGGACTCTCAGAAGAAGCAGAATGAGGGAGAAACAGAGGCCTTAAGCAATTGCTATTCTCATTTCGTGTCAGTTAGAAAACTATCACTTTCTCCTTTTTTATTTTATTGGAAAGATACCCCAGAAAACCCAGTGGGGCTGGGTTGTTAGAAAACTTTGGTTCTAGATCCAGATTGGCACCAATACTATGTGACATTAGGCAAGGCACTTACTTCCCTATCTGGACCTCAGTTTTCTCATGTGTACAATGGGCTGGGCATGGGAGGGAGGGTTGAAGGAATCATTTTCAAAGGTCTCAGACATTCTATAATTCTATTTACTGTAGCAAATACAAAATGCTACTGTTACTAAATGACTATCTTTCTCCCTTCTGAGCTCTGCTCCTTATGGGTTACCATGACATTTGGAGAGGAGGGGGGTTGTTTTTAGTAAGTGTACAGAGTTTACCTGAATCCTTCAGTTCAACAGAACATTGGATTCCTGTTTCCCCTGGGGGGGGCGGGGGAGGTAAGGGAGAGGGGCCTGAAATGGACAGGATCTCAATTCTAAAGGCACACACAATCTAGGTCAATGTTGCCCTATTTGTCCCCTTGTTAATGAGTAACCCGGCTCTCGCAGAAGCTAGCTGTTTTGAAATGTGTTTGTCTTGGGCTAGGATCCCTCTGCAAAAGTTGCGGGGGGGGGGAGATTATTTTTAAAAATTAAATTCACTCTGTGGTTGTGAAGAGTAGTCTCCCTCCACAGAAGCTGTAAGTGGTGTGTGGAGACCAGGGCACCTGGGAGCAGCGTGCCCTGCACCGTGGGGATACGTTGGCTTGTGGAGTGGGGCAGAGAACTCCTAGGGGCTCTGGGCTGGGGGGAGGGGGGAAGTTACTGCACTGTTTACAACCACAGGATGTTGTTGTACAAGGGAGAATCCTGGCATTCAGAGAGCCCAGGGTTTCAGGCATTAAGCATCATCACCTTCCCAGCAAACACACTTGAAGAGCCTGCTATGTGAGCTGCTGAGAAGTAGAGGGTAGACTCTTCAGAGGTAGAAATGAGCACACACATACGGGCATATATAACACAAATGTGTGTGTGGGTATGTGCTGTATGTATAGAGTTGAGCGTATGTGTGTATAGACACACCCCACTCAATTCTAGCTATGTGTATATATATGTGCATGTACTGTATACACATATATGCATGTGTGGTATATAGAAATATACATATGTGTGTATACATGTATGTGTGTATATATACACACACTTGAACTGAGTATAATATATAATCCAGTAAATTAGGAGTTCCTTGAGGTTAGGGACTGTCTTTTGCATTCCCAGGGCTTAGCAAAGTGTCTAGAACACAGTGTATACATGAGCATATATGTCTGTATAATAATAAGTGTGTATATATGTAAATATACATACGTATATACACATACATATAGGTATATGTATAATTGGGTTTAAACCATTCATTTTATATGTGAGAAAATTGAGGTCTAGAATGGGGAAGTGACTTGTCCAGGGCCCAGTAGGTAGTTTTTGGTTTGCTGGTCTTGGTTCTAGAACTGTGATTTCACTGACTCAAGACACTCCCAGGGTGGAAACTCCTTCCACAAATACAAATGAAATACAAATACAAGTCAAATCTAAGACTACCTCATAATTAGTCAAGGAGGTAGAACTGATGCATCATAAAGCAAAAGTTCAAGATCAAATGAACATTATAGATAATCTGTGTTCCCAAGGGTCTGAGAAGGGAGTAATTAGATGGCTTCATGGACAATGTTGGCTTTGAATGACAGGTAGAATCTAGCTAAGGATATAGTAAACAGAGAGAAGATTCCAAGCAGGGGGAAGCAAGAAAAACTTTCAGAGACAGGGGAAAAACGCTGTTGGGTATAACAAGCTTGGGAAGATTTCACCCAGGGAGGGGGATCATTGTTGAGCTTTGAAGGACGGATAGGACTTGAATAGGTGGAGAAGATAAAAGAAGGAAATGCAAGAGCAACAGGAATCAAGACACAACAGGGTCTCTACCTGTTCTCAAATCGAATAAATGGTTGAAAAATAATTTATTAAGTGCTTACTGTGTGTTAAGCATAAAGGGAAACAAAAATTTCGGTAATTTCTGTTCTCAAGGACCTGACATTGCAATTAGGGGAATTAGTTCAGCTGCAGGGCAGATGGCAAGGACCAGAAGTCCTAAGAGTTAGTCCATCAGTCAGACAGATGTCAAGGGTCACATGGTCTGGAGTTTACAATGATAGGGTGGCAAAGGGTCCTGAGAGGCTCATTTGACAGATGAGGAAATAGAAGCCCAGAAGGCACCTGACTTTTCCAAGGTTACACGGGTAATTAGAGGCAGAACTGAGATTCAAACTCAATTCTTTGAATTTCCATTTGGTGCCCTTTCTAACAATGCTGAGATTTTCTGCCAAAATTCTAACCTGCCCCTGACTACCATACCTTCTAACAATGGCTTTCCTAGTCCCTGGACCTACCTTGTGACTTCAGTCAACATGGTTTAGTGGGAAGACCATTAGACCTGAAGTCAGAGGCTTGAAATAGTTGTTGAATTGAATTGGGTTAGAATTCTGCTTTTGTTACTTACTATGCATCCCTTCATCTCTGTAGACCTCAATTTTC
The DNA here is from genome assembly GCA_011680675.1 of Gymnobelideus leadbeateri. Taxonomy (NCBI): domain Eukaryota; kingdom Metazoa; phylum Chordata; class Mammalia; order Diprotodontia; family Petauridae; genus Gymnobelideus; species Gymnobelideus leadbeateri. The sequence goes on along the minus strand of WOXC01000614.1, from coordinate 139,022 downwards.
CCTTCCTTCAATGGTTCTACTAGATGATATATGTCTCCCTCCATTCTAGATCTATGACTCTATAATCTTGATGACCTGGACTAGGAATCAGTCCATGGGATCAGTTTATCCACCACCCCCAGGGTATGACCTTGTTCATTAAAAGATCATCGATAGTTGGACTGTGTTTATTTGTTACACAAGTTTTGTTTTTCTTTTTTACCTTGAAGGGGGGATGGGGCAGAAAGGAGAGATTAACAAATGCTTTTAATGAAAAAAAAAACATTAAATTTGAAGTAAGGCAATCTGGAAGTGAATTACTTAACCATTTGTATGACCTTAGGCAAGTCCCAAAACCCTTCTGTGCTCCAGTTTTCTCCTTTGTAAAATGAGGGGGTTGAATAACTGATCTCTAAGGTCGTTTGCTGCTTGAAATCCTATTCTATTTCTCCATAGGAGAAGGGGGGGAAGCAAATAAAATAAAAGCAAGAAACAGGCATCCCTGTGTTGCTTCCTTATAATAGTGAGTAGCTGAGAACTGGGAAAAATCCAAATGATTAGGTGATGTATTTTAGCTGTCAAAGGCTGTATGGAGTCATTTAGACAGACTGTGCCTTGGATCCTTCTCAGTAAAGCAGGGAGAAATAACATTTTCCAACAATCAGTTCACAGGTATTGTATTCCTCCTTTGGGTAATCTGAGGCTGGGTTTTGCTGTTGCCATTTTTGTCTGTTAGAATTGTCCTTCTTCAAATGTTCAGAGGCTGGATATCTGAAGCACTAAGATGTACGACCCTGTTACTAAATAAATGTGGACAGAGACAGGGTCCCTTTAGCAGGGATCTGGTTAAAGCAATGAATGACCCTCTTCAGATGTTTTCTACTCTATATAGTCATATTTGGGCAACCACAACCCTCCAGGGACAAAGGAAGGTTCGCTCAAAAGAGTAGTCATAAAGGACATGCACTAAAGCCATCACTTTATTCCTGACACCAGGGACTCCAAACCTTCTTGACTTTAACTGAAGGTATGATTCTAATAAGCATTATGTTAGAAGCAACAACCATCACCTAATGGGGGTGGGGGGTGCCATCAGGAGGCAGTGGCTTAGAACTGTATTACTATGCAGCATAATCCCTATGGACATTCCTGATGATGAGACGTTAAGAAATATGTTCAGGGTCTGAGTTCCCACTTCAGTGGAGATCTCAGTCCTCTGTTCAAGAAGGAAATGAGGTGTATTTTAGATGGAGTTCCATACAAAATTTTTTTAAGAAAGCTCTTTAAGAGGGTAAGTGACAGCTCTCTTGAAAATTCAGTTATGTTGGAAAACTGAGTCCCCAACCCATACCAATATGGATAAACCATGACTGGACAAATATTACTCCTCCCTCTTTATGTCTCCTACCTTTAAAATGGGTAAGCCTACAACCCTCCTTCATGGTCACCCCCAGTAATGGCTTTTTAGAACTCCTGGCTGGCACAACCTATAATCCAACTAATTATAAGTAACTTCCAAGAGCCCTATAATTACATCATTTGATATTTTAAGTGAGGCCACAGCACTGGTTCTGTTTGCAAACAGAAGTACTATAAGTGGATAGAGGCAGGGTTATTTTATGGGGATCTGCTAAAAAGCCATGAAGGTCTCCCTTCAGTTGAAGTAAATCTTTGTCTAACATTTTAAAAAAAGAACTTTCCATGGGTCCCACTACCAGGGTCTCAGGATTGACTGACATTCCTTAAGTCCTCTGTGGCCACTGGCTCCCTCCTCCCCACTCCCCACCCATTGAGAGGTCACCAGCTGAATCAGTAGATATAGAGCCAGATGTCACCCAGGGGAGATGTGGGGAGATTGTAGGGAATGCGATTAAGTGGCCAGCTGTTTGACATTCTCTAGTCCAGATCTCTGGATGATTAGTTATACTCTAGGCTGTTCATCCAGATGAGCATCTGACATCTGGGGGATGTAGCCACTTTGTAATTGCCCCTGTAGAGGTCAGAACAATGTTTCCTGGGACCTTACTGAGCATCATCAGCTTTTCATGGAATGTCAGTACTGGAAGGGACCTTAGACAGATTGGAGTTCAGTCACGTCAAAATCAATTAGGGATAAGACCACTAAGTTTTACATAAAGATCCCTGTAGTCAATACTGACCTAGAAAACCTCATATTAACATTATCTATGTTTTATTATGTTTTTATTTCTTTTGTTCAATATTTCCCAATTATATTTTAATCTGGTTGGTCAGCACTAGGGTGCAATGCCTCTGATCTAGTCCAACCCTCTTGTTTCACAGAAGAGGAGAATGAAAAGAAGAGTGATTTGCCTAAGGCGGCAAAGATAGTTCAGTCTCCCCAGAGACTGGATCTGAGGTGAAGTCTCTACTCACAAGTTCCCCTTTTTGGGGAATGGGAAATGGAAGCAGGAAACAGAGGACCTAGAAGTGGCAGGCAGACCAAAGGACCATCTTTTGGGGAAAAGAGTAGAGGAAAAAACCCTGGATTAGGGGCCAAAAAGCTGCACTGGGGTCTGGGTTCTCTCACTAACTAGCTGTATACAGTAAGGATCCCCACAGTCAGCCTCCATGCACTGTTACCTCGTCCTCAAGTCTTCAGCTTTTCTTTGTATCCCCAGTGCTTGGCACATTGCCTGGCACATAGTAAGTGCTTCATAAGTGTTTATTATTGACTGATTCATGGTCTGGTATAATAGAAAAGGGAGTCAGAACATGGAAGCCAGGCCTCTTGCCCCTCAATGTTCAACAATATTGTCTATTCTCCCCCACCTTTCCAGTTGGGTTGTTGAAGAAATGTTGAAGAAAATGGGCTTTGCCACATTGGAGCTGTATGACATTAGACAAGTAATTTCTCTCTAGTTCTGCTTCCTCCTTTGTAAGATGAAAGAGTTGGACCAGAGTAGACAAAGGGTTTTTAATCTGGGGCTTGTGAACCTGTTTTTAAAAAAACACGATGAGAACTGCATTTTAATAGAATTGGTTTTCTTTTCATCCTACGTACTTTTAAAAAAGTTATTCTGAGAAGGGGTCCATAGAATTCAGCAGACCACCAAAGGGGTCCAGTACGCAAAATGGGGTAAGATGATCCCCAAGGTTCTTTCTAGCCACAGGATCTTATGCAGCCTTTATAATTTATAAGCAGCTTTCACTTTCACGATCTCATTTTATCTTTGTTTGCCATGTATATAGCAGGTGCTCAATAAATGTTTATTTAACTGGATCCTAACAGCATCCCTGGGAAGCAGAAAGGGCAGGGCTTACTGACTCCATTTTATAAATGAGGGAACTGAAGCTCAGAGAGCAGAGGTGAATTGCGTGGGGTGACATGGTCAGTGCCAGACTCATCCAGGCTAGCTCTCTGATAGAATGACTGCCAGATCACCATCCCAGACTAGATACCCTCCTGCCATTAAGGACAGGAGATCTACAAGAGAATAGAGTGAGCTCCCTGAATCACATAGGTTGTTTGAGTCTTCTTCCCAAGGAAGAGCTTGGGATTCCATTGGCCACTGGCTTCCAAATTCCTTTTAAAATTAACCTTTAGAAACGTGTGATTATTCTTGCTTGAATCGGATGTTTGATCTACTTGGCTAGCTTTCCCTTTGCATCCGAGGTCCTTCTGCAGCTTAGGTAGTAGGAGGAAGAGAGAAGCAGAGGGGTAAATCTTGAAAGGTACACATGCCTCCCTTTCAATTTGGTCTTAGGGCTTCTCGGGGCATCTCACAGAAAAGATGAGTAGACTGCTCCATTGACCAACATTTACGTAATCAAGTATAGATTAGGCCCCTACTATTTACCAGGCACTATGTTAGGTGCTAGAGATATAAAAACAAAAATGAAACAGACCCTGTCTTCAAAGAACTTACATTCTATCCGGTGCACAAAAACAAAATGCAAAGGAACAAATAGCTAATATTATACAGCACTTTAAGATTTGCAAAACACCATACTCACGTCACATATCTCCTGGGGTTGTTTCATAATATGTATACATATAGATAGATATTTATATGCATATAATTTTTGTATATGTATACATATATGTATATACATATTTTCATAATAATATAGACTATAATAATATATGTAATATATAATAATATTATCTCATTTGATTCTCACAACAACCCTAGGAGGTAGGTGGGTAAATGCTATTATTTTCCCCATTTTATAGATAAGGAATTGGGCTGGGGGAGGTTAAATGATCTGCCTAGGATGATACAGAAACTAAGTGTCTGCGGCAGAATTTGAACTCAGGTCTTCCTGACTCCAGATTCAGCACCTACAGCACAACCTAATTGCTTCTGATAAGCTTTTGTTATTTTCCCTAGAACTTGGAAAAAATGTCTGGAAAATGAATTTTACAATCTCTACTCATTGTCACAAATTGGTCTCAAAAACCAAAATGGCGGCTCCTCTTATCTTTCTCCTGAGATGCTGAGAAGCTGGGATGGAACCCTCAGAATGCTGACCAGTAGAATATTTGTATGTCCTTGTAGAATTTGCATAAAGAAACTAGACAATTTACATTAAAAAAGAAAAAGGCGGGTAGAGAAGGAGGCTGAAGGAGGCAGATGGGAGAGGATCATGGAGTCTGGTCCATGCTACTGAGCTTTGCATTTGACAAAATGTTTTGATCACAACAACCTGATGAGGAAGGGAATGAAGGTGTTATTTTTATGATGAGGAAGTTAAGTTTCAGGTAGATGATAGGACTTGCTAGAGTCTCACAATTAGCAGGGGGAGGTTCCTGGACTTGAACAGAGGCTAGGTGGATCAGTGGATAGAGCACAAGACCTGGAGTCAGGAAAGCTTGGGTTCAAATCCAGCCTCAAACTCTTACCGGCTGTGTGAGTCTGGGCATGCCAACTAATCTCTGTCTGCCTCACTCTCCTCGTTTGTAAAAACAGGGATAATAAATGCATTGTTGTGAGGATAAAATGAGATAGTAATTAGAAATTGTGCTGGAAACCTTAAAGTGCTATATATAAATGCTGGCTATCATCATGATTTAGACTTCCAAGTCCAACAATTCATGGAAACAGAGCTTTTCAGAATTGTAGTTTGTCAAAGAAATCAGACATTCAGAGAATAGGGAGAAAGGAGAAGGAATGGTAGGGAGAAAGAAAACTAGGGGGGAAAACTTTGGTGTTGTTCATTTGTTTCCAACTCTTCATGATTCCAATTGGGTTTTTATTTTTATTTTTTTGTTTTTTCAAAGACACTGGAGTGGTTTAGCCATTCCTTTCTCCAGTTTATTTTACAGTTGAGAAAACTGAGGCAAACAGGGTTAAACGATTTGCCCAGGGTCACACAGCTGGTTTCTGGGACCAGATTTAAACTTAGCTCTTCTTGACTCCAGGGCTGGCACTCTATTCACTGTGCCACCTAGCTGCCCTAAATCACTTTATTCTGGTTTTCTCATCTGTAAGTTGAGAGGGTTGAACTAGCTGATCACTAAGGGTTTCCTGGCTCCCACATTCTGTCTTTGTGTGGAATGAGCTCCAGTTTGAAACCAAATGTGTCTGAGGTCCATTTTGAAAGCAGAGGGGAGGAGAGATCCCTAAAGAGGAAGTGGCTGTCAAAATCTTTATCTCATGTCAAATGTGTGACACTGGTAACCTTACCCAAAATGAATTACTGGGTTTTGATCATAGCTGCTGGGTCTCAGTTGGCTCTCTGACTTAACTGGGCAAAACATTAAGAGAAGCAGTTTTAGAAGTATATGTTCTATTCCTTCAGGGCTGGCTCTTGACAAAATGATAAAGTCATTTACTGAGAAAGCTGTGCGGAGTAAGGGAAAACAGACTGAATTTGAAGACAAGATACCTGGGTTCTAGTTTGGCTCTGATGTTAATTCCCCATGAAACCTTAGGCAGGTTATTCCTAGAACTCAGTTCTATTCTCTGTAAAATGAGAGGGAGTTGAACTAAGGGTCCTTTTACATGTAACATTTTTAAAAATTTTAACCAAATTACTTTGGATACAAATATTAGATATTTGTATTATTTGCCCTAGTCGAAGTACCTTAGAAATAGCCTCAGGCCACTATAAATGCCCTTCTTAGGCATAGGCTTGTTAACACAGTATATTAATCCCAATTTTCCCTAAAGAGAGGTCCTAGGAAAAGACAAATTGTTGATTCAATTAAACTTAACAAACTTTTAATAGATGCTTACTTTGCATAAGACACCGTCCTATGTGCTAAAGATCTAAAGATTAAAAAAAAAAAACCTATATATTCCCTGCTTTCTAGGAACTTTCTAGTCTACTGGGGGAGGATATGACTTGTACCCAGATAAGTTTTATTACAGGATAGAATGTAATGGGGTAAAAGGACAAACCTAGACAAAGCCCTCTAGGAAAACATACTTGTAGAGAATCTTAAGAGCCCTTAGGATGTTTACAAAGTATCTCTATGGCCATTTTCTCATTTGATTCTTGGATCAATTCTATGAAGCAGAACAGGGATTATTATTCCCATTTTGCAGATGAACAAATAGAAGCTCAGAAAGATGTGACTTGCTCAGGGTCTCAAAGAAGCCAACAGAGAGGCAGAGTGGAAGGAGAACTTAATGTGGTATCAGAAGACCTGGGTTCTAATGTCAATTCTCCTGCTTACTACTTCTGTGAACTTGGACTGCTGGTGTGTTGTTTAGAATCAGAAGACATGGATTTAAATATCAATCCTGCCACTTTCTATATGTGGACTTTAGGAAAGTTCTTTCCCCTCCCTGGATCTCAGTTTCCTCAGCTACAAAATAACGAAATTGGACCAGAAGGTCACAAAGGTTTCCATGCACATTGGTGAGAGAGTGTGTCATCTAGGTTTATGGCTGCACTTTATATTTTGTTTAATCCTGCTCTTGCCTTCTATTGAGCAAATGTTGTGATTATTCTTGTTCCTACCTTCTATTGGGTAAAAGCTATGATTAGTATTTTTCTTGCCTTATCATTAAGTAAATGTTTCATGTTTAAGAGTCAATGGTGTCAATGTGACTGATTTTGTGTAAATAGGAAGCACACTAATGGGGGCTCAGGCACTAAATCAGTGAGAAGTAGAAATGCATTTCACTCCCACCTTCCAATAGACTTATCTAATAAGTAGAGGAGCCTAGACTCAAACACAGGGCTTCTGACTTTTAAAGGAACAATGCCATAAATGAAATAGGCTTGGTTTTTCAAGCCATACATCTCACTTCAGTGCATATGTTAAAAAAAACTGCCATATTTGGGGAGACCACTTGTCACATGAAAACAAAAGAGCAGCTAAGATTCATTCCATTTGCTCAGGCCTAATGGGAACATACCTATTTCAAAGCCCTTGACCCAATTACCCTAGCAGAAATCCTCTTCGACTCAAAGAGCTTTCAAAGTAGCAGGAACCAGCTGTTGTTTAAGGGGGAAGAGGGGGTGGAACTGTGTTTCAAGAGAGCATTTAAACAGCCATTATCAAAGTAAGTCAGCATTTTAAAGCACTTCCCCAGGTTTGTAATGACAGCCTACATTTCACAAGCCAAAATAAAATTTGAAACCAAGTTCTCTTTGTCCAGCATCCCTTGCTCTCTGGGCCCTTTGGGCTTGGCTAGGAAAACAACATTCTTTGAGCTTAAAGGCTGACTCTCCTCCCTGGGCCAAGTACTATTTGGCTTTGGACTTCAGACAGGTTGGTGGAGGGGTGGCCAAAAGGGAGGGAAAAGAAGGGTCTCTCTTGGAAATTTCCTAATAGATTTTGTTTTGAAGCTAAGGTCAGGCAACCTCCACCCCCACTACCCCTTCCCCCACCCTGTGGCTTCTGTTTGACAGTGTGTCTTTGAAGGAAGGGAAAGCAATGAGAGCATGGTGAAGCAGTCTGGGTAGGGCTTTGGATTTTAAATGGGATCCTCTTCTAGGAAAAACAGCTGGCAACCGCTACATGCAGGTAACCCTCATTCCATGACATAGACGTAGTCCAGAAAAATTGGGTCTTGGACAAATCTTGATTTCTCCTCCACTTGAATGATACAATTGGCAATGCATTCCCATAGGAAAATTCTCTAACTTTGGGTGAGAAAAGGGTTAAGGGACACCATGGAAAGAGCTGGGCCTGGGCCTGCCCTTTACTTGCTATGAGACCGAGTAAATCATTTAACCCACTGGGCCTCAGGTTTCTCATCTGTATAATGGAGATGTTGAACTAGATGACGACTAAAGGCCCCTCTAGCTCTATGACTATGGTTCTATGACCCCTGAGCCTTCAGAGGTTCCCTTTTCCCTATGGGATCTTTTTTTTCCCTCCATAGTATAAAATGTAAACTCCTTTTTTTTTTTTTTGGAGGGGGGAAGGCAAGGCAATTGGGGTTAAGTGACTTGCTCAAGGTCACACAGCTAGTAAGTGTTAAGTGTCTAAGGCCAGATTTGAACTCAGGTCCTCCTGACTCCAGGGTCAGTGCTCTATTCTCTTCACCACCTAGCTGCCCCTGATAAAATGTAAACTCCTTTACTTGGTTTTTGAAGTCCTTCAAGATCTGGTTCTAAATTACATTTTCAACTTTGTTTCACTTTACTCATCTGGATGGACTCTATGTTCCAGTCAAACTCATCCCACCATATCCTTACTTTCCTTGGGTCATTGCTCATGCCTAGAATATACTCACTTTTATAGAATTTTTCTTCCTTCAAGGCCCAACCCAGGTGCCACTTCCTCTAGGAAGCCTTGCCCATCACCACCACCCAGACACCCACACACTGAAATGAAAGTGTTTTCTCCCTCAGAGTTTTTTCTCTCTCCATTGCCTGCACTATCTTCTCCTTTGTGTCATACTTAGTGCACGTGCCTGTCATTTCCCTCCAGTACAGTGGAATGTAAGTTCCTTGAGGGTAGGTCTCTTGTTATTATTTTTCATATTTGTCTTCCCAGTTGTGAATATTGTGTTCCCCCATTAGACTATAAACTCCTCAAGGGAGGAGTCAATCTGACCTTTCTTTGCCTTCCTCGATGTCTGGTTCATGAGAGGTACTTCAATGCTTATTGGCTGGCTGACTGATGTCGACCAACGGGCTTAATATGATGGTCTGATCAATATTTGTTGGATTTAATTAGTGAAGGACCAGAGAGGTATATTTTGTACTGTTGTGATTAGACAAATATAGAACACTCATGTGGCTGAATATTCGATTGTAGGCTTCTTGAGGATAGGCACTATGTCATAAAATCAAAGAAGGGCAGAACCAGAAGGTATCTTAGAATTCATCTCGTTTAATCCCCTCATTGGTTAACCCAGGCCTATAAAGGAAAAACTACTTAGCCAAGGTCAAAGCAGGCTGAGATCTGAGGGTTCTCTCATACTAGCCATCACAGTTCCTGCCTTGCTTATCTCTGTAGTTCCTGCACCAAGCACAGTACCTTCTATGGGCAGGCAACATGTATTTATTAGGCACTTACTATATGCCAGGCTCTGTGCTAAGCACCAGGTATATAAACCAAAAGAAAGGTAATCCCTGCCCTCCTGGAGCTTACATTCTAATTTAGGGAGCCAACACATAAAAGGGAGACTGAAAAAGGGAAATTGCAGCATAAGAAAGCAAAAGAGTCAAAGGGTCCAAGTCCTGGGAATGAGAAGCTCGACCAGGAAGGGGGAGGAAGTTTGACCAGCCTTGGGTTCATATCCCAACCGGAGGCCATTTGGAGGAGGCATAGAAGACTGAATTTGTGATTTCCAACATGGAGGGAACTCCTGATGAGGAAACCCTGCTCCCAAGACAGATAAGTGGCACCTGTCTTAGAAAGATACCTGGAGAACTAGGAAGTTAAGGTACTTGCCCATGGTCACAGAGCCAGTGTGTGTCAGGAGGATGAGTTGAACCTCATTTTTGACTTGGAGACCAGCTCTCTATCCATTCATTCCTGGCCTCCTCTTTGCCTTGTACAAGTACTATCCCAGGACAATTTCATTGATAGGGAACTTGCAGATGAAAAAACTCCCTTGACCAATGCAAGTTAGCATTTATCCCTGGCAGCTTAGTCTTGGAGACTTGCCTAGAGAAACAAAAGACAAAATGACTTGTCTAGGGCAATACAGTCAGTATGAATCATCAGCAGGACTCAAACTCAGGTCTCCCTTACTCTGAGGTCACTTTCCACTATGTCACACTATACAGAGTTGTTGTTTAATAAATTAGTGTTTGTTTAATTGAATTGTTAAAGCAACAGAGATTGAAGTGTCTTCTGCTTGGGCAGCATCTCTAAAGACCATCCAGGCCAGTGGAAACCTCTGCCATCACCTTTACCAGATGTTGGACCAAGTCTCTTGAGTTCCCGGTAGTTGGGAGAGGTGCACAGGCAATTTAGGAGCTAAAATTAAAGCTGTGAATTTTGGCTTTTCCCCATTTTTGTGGGGGGAAGAAAAGTGAGTTTTTGTGGCACAGTTTGGTTGGCAGGTTTCTTTGAGCCACAAGAGCTGGGCTGTTTTTCCTGAATGGACATTGCTCTGTGCTTTATTAGAACAGAAGCCTCCAGGCCAACAGAGGGTCTGTCCAAGGCGACACCCAGACAACGGGTCAGGTCAGTCCACTGGGACAGTCAGTCAGTGGAACAAGCAAGAATCTGAACTTTTCACTTTTTGGGAGAAGATTCTAGACTCCCTTATGCCCAGACAGAGGAGCCCCTGCCTTATAGGTAACTTTCTAAGACTGCCAACCTGTAACAACAAGAAGAAAAGGTTTAACCCTTAAGGGAGAGAAGCCTTCTTCTCTCCAGGCTTCTCTGCTTCTTTCTCATGCTATGGCAGGTACTGACTGACTCCTCTATCACAGAGGCACAGAGGTCACTGTGCAAGGGACATACTGAGCCTGTTGGGCAAAAGTAAATCCTATGTGTGTCAGCATGTCTGTGACCACATATGTAGCTGGGCCACTGTGCTCTTTAGAGCTCTGAGATGAATATGCAAATCATACTTATCAAAGGGAAGAGATAAAATCAAGATTGCTTTGACTACCAGCTCTATTTTACAGATGAGTAAGTAGAGGCCATGGGAAAGAAAGGGACTGAGCATAAGAGGATTCCAGAGGAGGAAACCTTTCTGGAGGGGTTGTAACCTACTGCTCTTGACAGTTTGAGAGGAAGAAACAGAACAGTAAGAACAGGCTTTGAATCTGCTATGAGAAGAAGCCTGGTTTGCTAAAATCCAATTGGACAAAGGAGAATTTCCTGCTGTTAAAAAAACTGATTGGAAAAAGGGTGGATGGCCCAGCTGCTGCCTATAACTCGAGAGGGAGAAACTCCTGCTCAGTCACAAAGAAGATTTGAGGTGTTTGGCAGTTCTCTGGTATAAGGGGACTGCTTGTCACTGAAGAAGCATAACATTTTCTCAGCACTCTGCCAAGGGTGGCTGTGTGTTAAAAGAGTTTTTGTTTTGGTCTGATTTTTTTACTGCTTCAGCAGCCTGAGAATAGCAGAAAATCAGTTTTGCCCAGGGAGCTAATAGCAGACAACCCTAGGCACAAACTGTTCTCTGACAAACCCCAAAACATCAAGTACAACAATCCAGACTTGCAAATTGCACCCCCCCACACACACACACAGGTGGGTTTACCTATTCATGTTCCTCCCTGCTAGATTTCTGTAAATGTATGCACCAGCCTTCCCATGGACACTGTGTGCGGGGATGGGAGAGTATGACCCAGGTTTCTGAGTATACTTTTACTTCTTAATTATTCCTGTTCTTGCCTTCCATTGAGTAAATGTTACAATTATTTCTGCTCTTATCTCCTATTTGTGTAAAAGTTATGATTATTTCTGCTTTTGCCTTTTTGTTAAGTAAATGTTTCATGTTTGAGAGACATGGTATCACTGTGACTGATTTTATCCAAATGGGAAATACATCAATGGGGATTCAGTAGCTATGATGGTTAGAAGCAGAAATGTTTCCCTCTCTGCATACATACCTGGATTACCTTTAGAATCCTGGGAATTGTAATAGAGTAGCCAACCTTCTAGGGACACCATCCCCACCTATCAAAGTGAATGCAGGTGAGGGAGCCAGTCAAGCCCAAAGAGAAAAAGAGGGCCTGAGAAGAGTCAGGGTTCAGTACCATGAATAAACTACCTGTAGATAAACAATTTATAGGGCTATAATTTGGTTGTAATGTACAACTGGACTTAATTCTTCATACAATAAGGAGCGATTGAAGATTTGGTAGGAGGCTAGTGGTTCAATCAGGTCTGTGCATTGAAAAGATGATTCTGCCAGCATGCACGAGCTGCATCAATTTTTGGAAGTTACTCTCAGGAAATGCCAGGATTCTAAGGTTCTTTCTTTAAAGTGCTAACTAGAATAGGAGAAGAGAGGCCATGTTATTTATAAGGAACAAAACCTAGGTGGGTGAACAGGACCCAAAGGGATGGCCTCTGTTACTTGGGTTCCATTTTCTCCTTTTTATTCTTCTTTCTTCTTCATTTTAAAGGACACAAAGACTCAGGCCTAGGCCACCCAGAGGCCACGTCACCAGAATCCAGCCAGGCCGGGTTGCTGACTAATGGAATTAATTCTCTCTGTTCCATCTGTGGGGATCGTGCTACAGGCAAACACTATGGAGCCTCCAGCTGTGATGGATGTAAAGGATTCTTCCGGAGGAGTGTCCGCAAGAACCACGTCTATTCTTGCAGGTACCGATAATGGTATCATGGGCTCTTCAAGTTGGAAGGGACCTCAGGAGCTATCTGGTTCCACTTGTCACCCAGTACGGGAGCTGTGTAGCTCTCTTTTCTGGCCTCTTCTGAAGCAACTCCATAATCCTGGAAGCAAATGCTTCCTTTAATTGAACTAAAATTAAAATGTGTGCTTCTTGAGGGCAGGGGCCATGTATTTGCCTTTCTTTGAATTCCCAGTTCTTCATACAGTGCCTGGCACATAATACGCGTTTAATAAATCCTTGCTGATTGACTGATTTAAGTCTACCCACCTACAATCTCCCCCTTCCCCATCTCCCACACTTCCATTGGTTCCAATCCTCTACAATCAGTTACCAGCCCTTGTCATTTCTACCTTCGCATGCTATGCCCTCTCTCAACTTACATAGCTCCCACTTTTCCTTGGGTTTCATTACCTCCCTCCTTGGTTTTTACAGTAGCTTCCTAATCAGTCTCCTTGCCTTAGATTTCTCCCAGTCCAATCCATCCTATACACTACTACCAAATCATTTTCCTTTACACTGCTCTCATCATATGACTCCCCTGCTCAATCAATTAGCTCCCTATTGGCTTTGTAGTAAAATGTAAACTCTCCTGTCTGGCTGACCAGGAAGGAGGGGGCTGGCAAGATGACTCACAGCTATGCCTTGGAGAATGGCTTTTCTTAACAAACAATCTGTTTCCTCCTTTAGCAAAAAGGACTAACCAAAGAGTTTTCTTAACTATTTGGGCTGGGTTCACAGGGCCACAAAAACCAAAGATTTTGTCCTTGCTCTTGTTCTGTGAATGAATGAATGTTTGAAAAAAAGAATTTATTAAGCACTTACTATGTACAAAGAAGTGTACTAAGAGCTCAGGGTACAAATTGAAAAATAAGACAATCCTTCATCTCAAGTAGTCACATTTTGATGAGGGAGATTATATAGAGAGAGGTTTCAGCTGCAAGTCAGATGGAAAAGTCCCATGTCCTTAGACTTCAGGGACAAGGCAGATGATAATGCCTCTTCTTCAATGTCATTTCCACTGATAAAAATGATATCTGTTTCTGCTATTGAACCATTTGACAATGCAAGGATTTGGGGAGTGAGGAGAAAGAATTTTCTTTTCTGGATCTCTGGTAGCTGAGGCTGGAGCAGTTGCCAGGCTATGTTGCCATGGAGATTGCTTCCCAGGATATTGGCTCTGGGCACTGGGCTGGAAACATTATTATTTATGAGGTTCTTGGGCTCAGGTCCTAAGCTGTCTCCATCAGGGTCTAAGGGGGGTTGATGGTCAAGGTGATGATGGTGGCTGGACATGCCTGGAATATGCTGCCTCCTGTCTCCCTTGAATGGGCCCAGTTGCTTCAGCTTGGCTGGTTTGCCTGCCACATGAGTGACAATTGGTTGGCAGTTAGTGGGCACAGTTGAGATCCCCTCTCTACAAAAGTTTCTTCCCCAGATGATGGCCATGAGGGCTGGTGTAGAAGAGGGACTGGTAGTCTGGGGCCAGGGGGGTGGGCATTAGTGATGAGCTGCCACTCCTAGGGTTCCTCTGCTTATTTGCCTATTGGGGTCAGAAGGACAGTAGTTGATGCTGGTGGTGATGAGGAAGATGTGCCCTTCTCCACAATGATTTCTCCCCTCAGTGATGGCTATGGAATTGGGTTAGATACAAGTCTGATGATTTGGGGGACACTGCTAGTCCCAAGGCTCTGGGGTTTAGGGTCCATCAGGGCTTGAGAAGAGATAGTACTCAGGGTTGTGACGGGGGTTTGATGTGCTTGGCACATGCCACCTCTAGTCTTTCCTTCAGGCAGCCTTTCTGTTTCAACTAGGCTGGCTTGCCAACTTGTAATGACAAGGAAATGTTGTTCAGTGTAAATTGATAACTTTTATCTATGCCTGCTAGGGTGGGAACCATGTTTAATCCTTCTTTGTATTCCCATAGTACCTTGGCACACGGCAGGTGCCCCAACAATGCTTGTAGAATAACTGGATGAATAGATGGATGAATGAAACAGTTGGTGTCATGTTTGGGCTCACTCACTTAATGTCATGGGTTTAGGTTTCCTTACCCAATTCAGAACAAGCTAAGAACCCAGAGGAGTCATCTGGATGGCTTTGTAAATAACTCCAACCATGACTTATTTTAATCAATCAATCAGTAGCTACTAAGCCAATATGCTCTGTGCCAGGTATTATGGGAGACAGAAAAAGAGGGTCCCATTTGCCTAGTCTAGCTCATAGAGCTAGAGATGAAGAGGGCTTCAGAGACCATCTAGTCCAACACCTTCATTTTATAGGTGAAGAAACTGGGGCCCAGAGAGGCTAAATGACATATAAGGGCACATAGGTAGTAAGGGGCAGGATTTAAACCCAGATTCTCTGACCTCAGTCAATGCCCTTTTCACATACCACTGCCGCCCTAATTAGAGAAACTTACTTATGTATCCATGACTTTGCTGTTATGGGTACCACTTCTACAAACACAGATCCAATGGCAAAACAAATTGTGGCACATGAATGTCTAGTGGGTGTTAGGAAGCATCGCCAACAATAAGGCTAGTGGGTGGGGGAAGGAATCCTAGCTGAGCTATTTAAAACCCTAAAAGATGATGCTGTCAAAGTGCTGCACTCAACCAGCAAATTTGGAAAACACAACAGTGGCCACTAGATTAGAAAAGATCAGTTTATGTTCCACTCCTAAAGAAGGGCAATGACAAAAAATGTTTTTTGCACTCATTTCACGTGCCAGCAAAGTTATGCTTAAGATTCTGCAAGGCAGACTTCAAGCAATATGTGAACTGAAAACTACTAGGCTGGGTTTCCAAAGAGGCAGAGGAACTAGAGACCAAATTGCCAAGATTCCCTGGATTATGGAGAAAGCAATGGAGTTCCAGAAAAAAATCTACTTCTGCTTCATTGACCACACTAAAGCTTTTGACTGTGTGGATCACAACAAAATGTGGCAAGTTCTCAAAGAGACGGGAGCACCAGATCATTTTACTTATCGTCTGAGGAACTTCTATGTGGGTCAAGAAGCAACAGAACCTAACATGAAACAAACTAGTTGGTTTAAGATCAAGAAAGGAGTATGACAAAGCTGTATGTTGTTTCCCTAACTTATATGCAGAGTACATCATATGAAATGCCAGGCTGAATGAATCAGAAGCTGGAGTTAGGTTGCTGGGAGAAAGATCACCAATCTCAGAGATGCAGATGATACCAGTCTGACGGCAGAGAGTAAAGAGGAATTAAGAAGCCTCTTGATGAGGGTGAAAAAGAAAAGTGTAAAAGCTGGCTTGAAACTTAACATTTAAAACCCCCCCACAAATCCTAAGATCTGGGCAACTGGTCCCATCACTTCCAGGCAAATAAAGGGAGAAGAAATGGAAGCAGTGTCAGATTTTATATTCTTGGGCTCAAAGATCACTGCAGATGGTACTGTAGCCATGAAATTAAAAACCATTTGTTCCTTGGAAGGAAAACTATGGCAAATCTGAACAGCATACTAAAAAGCAGAGACATCACCTTGTCAACAAAGGTCTGTATAGTCAAAACTATGGTTTTTTTTTCAGTAGCAATGTATAGCTGTGAGAGTTGGAGTATAAAGAAAGCTAAGTACCAAAGAACCAACACTTTCCAACAGTTTGGAGAAGACTTTTATGAGTCCTTTGGACAGCAAGGAGATCAAATCATTCAGTACTTAAAGGAATGAATTCAGTCTATTCACTGGCATGGTGGATAGAGTGCCAAACCTGGAGTGAGGAAGATTTAAGCTCAAATCTGGTCTCAGATCTTGCTAGCTGTGGGACCCTGGGCAAGTCACTTAACCCTGTTTGCCTCAATTTCATCATCTATAAAATGAGCTGGAGAAGAAAATGGCAAACCATTCCAGCATCTTCGCCAAGAAAACCCCAAAAGGCATCACAAGGAGTTGGACTCAACTGAAAATGATATCACCCCAATATAATGTAAGTTTGTTGAGGGAAGGGACTGTTGTTCATTTTGTCTTTGTGACCCTAGCCCATAGGACAGCCCACAAGCAACATGATATAGTGGATAGAGTATTGAGCTCAGAGTCAGAAAGCACTAAATTCAAATCCTACCTCTGATAATTTAACACTTGTATGACTGTGGGCAATCAATCAATAAGTATTAAGCACTTAGTGTGTGCCGGGTTCTCTGCTAGGGGATACATGTATAAGGAATGAAACAATCCCAACAATCCCTATTCACAAAGGAGCTAAAGTTCTAATGAGGGAGAGATATGTGTGTATGTGTAATGTATATATACATACATATAGCACAGATATAAAGTTAATAAATACAGATATAAACAAAATAGCTTAACACAAGATAGTTTGAAAGAGAGGGCATAAGCAATTGAGGGGAATAGGAAAGGCTTCATACAGAAAATGATGCCTAAGCTGGAAGGGAAGCTTGAAAGGAAGAGAGGCACTTTGTGAAGTGAAAAGAATGAAGGAATGCATTCCGGGCATGTAGGAAAGCCAATGTAAAGACTTAGTGATGGGGGATTGAGAGTTGTTTGTAAAGATCAGAGAGAAGACCATTTGTCCGGATCACAGAATCCAAGAAGGAGAATAATGGCCAATGAAACTGGAAAAAATAAATATGTAGGGGCCTCGTTGTATAATACTTGAAAATCTAGATAGAGATCATAGTTTATTATGGAGTAATAGGAAAACAATGGAGTTGACTGAGTAAGGGAGTAGCATGATGAAAGCTATACTTTAGGTAAATTATTTGGTATCACAGTGTATAATCTGAACTGGGGAGAGACTAGAGGCAGAAAGAGTAAAGAGAAGGATAATGACTTAAACTAAGAAGGTAGCTGTGTAAGTGACAAAAATGGATAGGATACAAGAGATATTGTAAAGGTATAAATGATAAGATTTGACAACTGACTGGAGATGGGTGGTGAGGGATTATGAGAAGTCCAAGAGAGCACTGAAGCTGGGGACCTGGAGGGCTGGAAGAGTAGGAAATTTTAGGAGAAATGAAGGGTTTGGGTGGGGGAAGGGAGAAGTTGATGAGTTTTTTTTAGACATGTTGAGTTTGAGATGTTTCTGGGATTTCTAATTTGAAATATCTAATAAAATCTATTGAATAGACCAATGTATAATGTGGATCTGAAGCTCAGGGTAGAGGCTGGGGCTGGATATGCCTCTTTGAAACTTTGTTTCCTACTCTATAAAATAAGGGGTTTGGACTAAATGGCCTCTGGTATCCCTTCCAGCTCTAACCCTATGATCTTATGATAATAAATGTATGTTGAATCAGAGAGCCCTTCTTGGGTATTTTAGGCTGGGTGTGTTTTTGAAGGTTTTATTTACCAGGTAACAAACCATTAACAAAAGCCATCATCTTGAGCAACCTCAGAAGGATGGGAAAATGATGCAGACATTTGGGGGAGGGTCTTGATAATGTGATTTCATCAGTGTAGAAACAACCTTTTCTGGCATAAACTGGTGCCTCTCCTTAGAGGGTTAGGTGAGGGCACTGTGAGGTTAAGTTTCTTGACCAGGATCTTACTACTGGTATGTGTTAGGCATAAGATTTGAACACAGGTCTTCATGATGCTGAGAACAATCCTCTAATCATGCTGTCCTTCACTGAAGACATAGAATAATTTATTTCTAATAGGTCCTGAGAGTTCCTGGCATATAATGGTGCCATTCTTAATGTGGTCAGAAACAGAGGAGGACCCTCTGCTTTGCAGATTATTGGCAGTCTGCATTTTGAATTTGGCCAACTTTGCTTCATATATCTATAGCAGTATAAAGAATATAACCAGGGAGAGAAAAGAAAGTTTTGTTAGCTGGAAAGAAATCAATTCATTGACTTGGGTTACTATGGAATACTGTCATCTATATGGGAGTTTTTTTGCTTCTCTAGGCAAACTTTATGTTTCTCATAATGACTCTCTTGTGGTTTCCAGAGTTGCTCCCATAGGCTGCTCTTTCAGGTTCTATCACATACCAAAGTCAGAGTCCATAGAGGGAGGGCCAACAAATCAAAGACTTCCCCCATTTTAAAGAGTGAAAGCCTCTTCTGAACTTCTCTGTTTCTGTTGGAAACATCACCACCCTTCCAGTGTCCCTGGTTTACAAGCTGTGTGTCACACTTGCCTCCTCACTCTTCTTCATTCCACATTTCTAATCACTCACTGAATCTTAACCCTTTTAACTCTTACAGCATCTCTCACACTCATCCCCTTCTACACACACTCACACAGCCATCAGTCAGGTTCAAGTCTTTGTCACCTCCTGTCTGGGCTTGCTATTGCAACAGTCTCTCAAGTGGTCCCATGTCTTAAGTCTCTCCCCACTTTTAATTCATTTTTCTCTTAGCTACCAGTGATTTTCCAAAAGCACAGGTCTGACCATTCCACCACCACCACCACCACCACCACCACCACCATCACCATCAGCATCATCATCATCATCATCATCATCATCTTTATACAATGATTTAAGACACAGTATTTACAAACTCTATCTCATTTTCTCCTCACAACAACTCTGGGAGGTTGTTCTTGTTCATTCATTCGGTCAAGTCCAATCTTCATGACCCCATAGCACACCAGGACTTTCTATCCTTCACTCTCTAACGGAAGTCTAGCCACGTTCATGGTTGTTGCTTCTATGACACTCTCTACCCACCTCATCCTCTTCTGTCACCTTCCCCATTTGCCTTCAATCTTGCCCACCATCAGGGTCTTTTCCAATGAGTTCTATCTTCTCATCATGTGGCCAAAGTGTTTAAGCTTTGACTTCAGCATTTGTCTTTCTAACGAATAGCCTGAATTAATTTCTTTAAATATCGACTATTTTGATGTCCTTGTTGTATTATTCTCTGGCACCACAATTTAAAGGGTGAGAGGTAAGGCTATTATTATCTCTATTTTACAAATGAGGAAACTGAGGCACAGTGAGGTTGAGGTGATTTGTTTAGTATCACACATCTAGGAAGCATCTAAGGCAGGATTTAAAGCAGGTCTTCCTGACACCAGTCCAGTGCCCTATCCACTTGCCCACCTGACTGCCTACTCAATAAGTTCTAGTAGCTTTTCTAGGATAAAATATAACATTCAAACATTCAAAGTTCTTCCCAGTCTGGTCTAATCTTGCCTTTCTAGCATTATTACATAACATTCACTTTGTCACACTATAGTCCAGCCAAATTGTCTTTCTTAACAATTCCTTATGTATTCCTCCATCTCCCACCTTAGTGCCTTTGCATTCACCATCTCTCATGCCTGGAATACCCTCCCTCCCTGTTTTTAGAAACTTTAATTTCTTTTAATAATCAGTTCAAGTAATACCTTCTCTCTGAGGCCTTTCTTTAATCTCAGCCCTCTAAGATCTTTTGATCTTGCATATAGTTTATAATATACTTATGTATTTACACATTTATTTCCCCCTCAAAGCAACTCTAAAAGAATGCAATCTCCTTGAGAACAAAGACTATCACTTTTGCCTTTGTGTACCTAGTGCCTGGCACATTATGCATCCAGCTGCATTTGGAAGAGGAAGGAGTTGAGACTCAGTGAAGGAACCGACCAGTCCAGGTCAACATCAGAATCATGACTGGAACTCAGATCTCTTGATTCTCAGTCTAGGGTTCACTCCACATCACCTCTGTCCTGTTCTCCTTTGACTCCCCTACAGTTCCTGAAAAGGATTCACACTTACTGTTAAAAAATCCTTAACTTCCTTCAGGATTCAACTCATTGCCACCTCCTACCAAAACCCCCTGGTTTCTAGGGTTCTCTCCCTCCTCAAATTATCACTTATATGTTTATAAGTTTAAATGTTGTGTGTATGTGCATACACATGCACATGCACACACATGTTCCAATACACATGCACACACACGCAGGAGAATGTTAAGTCCCTTGAGAGTAGGGTGGGTCTCTCTTAATCCCACCTCCTCCACCTCCAGTACCTAGCACATAAACCAGTCTTATCAAGTGCAAACCATATAATCTTAGAGTTGTGTGATGCTCAGAGAAGGTGAGACTTGCCCATTGTCCCACAGCTACTATGTATCAAAGGCATAACCAAAACTCAGATCTCCTTGACTGTGAAGTCTGACACTTTGTCAAATACACCAAGTTGATTCTTTTGAAAACAGTAAGCGCTGAATAAATGTTGGTCGAATTCCATTGAATTACAAGTGTATACAGCATACAGGAAATATATATTAGAACCCAGTAGATAGAGCACAGGACTTAGAATCTGGAAGACCCAGGTTCAAAAACCTCTATCTGCCTCAGTTTCCTAATTTATAAAATGGGGATAATTAATAGCAACTACATGGCTCTAAGCACCGGGAATCCAAAGTCCCTGCTCCCAGGAACCAGTCAAGCTTCCCACTAACTATGGTTATGAGGAAAGTCATCTAAGAAGATGGGCCATCCCACCTGGAAAAGCCCCCTCAGGGAAAATCAGTAACTTTTTCCTCCTCTTTCCCTTCAGGTTTAATAGACAATGTGTAATTGACAAAGACAAGAGGAATCAATGCAGGTACTGTCGATTGAGGAAATGTTTTAGAGCGGGAATGAAAAAAGAAGGTGAGTCCAAATTCTGTTATTTGCATTGTCTAAGATCCTAATGCTGCTTAAATTGTCCTTGTAATTCAATGTTTACCTAATATTTAAACACCTAGAGGCTAGAGATCCAGCTTCAGAGCCAGAGAGACCTGGGTACAAGTCCTCCCTCTGTCACATACTGGTTATGTTACCTTGAGCAAGTTATCTAACTTGTCCTCTAGAAAATTCTTGAGTGAGTTAGACTCCTTGAGTCCAAATCTGGCCTCAGACACTTACTGTGTGACCTGTCTGCCTCAGTTTCCTCATCTGTAAAATGAGCCGGATAAGGAAATGGCAACCCCTTCCAGTATCTCTGCCAAAAAAAACCCCAAATGGGGTCAAAAGAGTCGATGGAAAAATAACTCAACAGCAACAAATTTACGTGATTAATAATGACAACAACAGTTAGTATTTTTGTCGTGCTTTACATCACTTGTCCTCACAACAACCCCGGGGAGGTAGGTGCTATTATTATCCTTCTTTTCCAGATGAGGAAACTGAGGCAAACAGAGGTGACATGGCTGTCACCATGTAAATATGTCTGAGACTGGATTTGAGAGACATGGAGGCACATTAATACTCTTTGAGAATTTGGTCGGGATGAGCATGATGGATTTTTTTTCTCATTTTGTTGCTGCAATCTCAATTCCTAGCATAACACTCTTGCATAAGGTACTTAATAAATATTTATTGACTTAACATTGACATTATCCTAGATCCAGAGCTTGAAAGGACCTCAGAGGTCAATGAGTCCCTCGTTTTACAGCTGTGGAAACTGAGGCTCAGCATGGGTAAGGGGCTTGCCCAAGGTTGCACAGCTAGCAAGGATCAGACAAGATTTGAATACAGGTCCTCTGACTCCATGAGCCAGTGCTCTTTCCTCTGGATGGATTGGTTTGGAAGGGGTTGACACCAAAGGCTATTTCAACAGTCCAGGTGGAAGATGATAAGGACCTGAATTAGGGTCATGATAGAAGGAAGGTATAGATGGGAGAGATGTTGCAGAGAAAGAATCCACCCAACTTGGCAACTGGAATATAGAAGATGGAGATGTATAGCTCAGGGCTGACTTGGGTGACTCATCCAATGATGGTGCCATGAAAAGATGATAATGAAGGAGAGGAAAGAGAAGGGGACTTTGTTCTACATGACTCACTAGTGTGTCGTGTCAAATACACTGTTTGGGGAACAATCAGTGAGGGTCCTGGGGGAATTTTTTGAGGCTAGGAAGGGAGGGGGAGCAGGCAGTTGAGAAATATGTAGGTTGTGGAAAAACAGCAAATGTGGCGGTGGGAACAAGGGAATGTTGGCCTGGAAAGAAAAGCTGCTTAGCTTGGTGTTTCCTGACTGGTGCCTCATGGCAAGGCCACAGGCAAGTACAGCCTCATCCGTGGGCCACAGTAAATGGGCATTCAGCAGTTCCAGCTGCCTCAGAGTCCCAGACAGGGCTGAGCCACAACAAAGTGGTCAAGGAGACCAAGACTGAAGTTCTCAGAATCCTCTTTCCTCCCCTGATTTTACAGCTCCCTTTAGTATCTCTCTCTCTCTCTCTCTGTCTCTGTCTCTGTCTCTGTCTCTCTCTGTCTCTGTCTCTGTCTCTGTCTCTGTCTCTCTCTCTCCTAAACAAAACAAACCTCCCAGATATCTGAGATCAATTTTTTCCCTTTCTGGGTGAATTTAAATCAGAGACACCTTTCCCAGAGGTAGCTTCAGTTAAAGCCTCATCTGTTTATTGAAGAGGGGACTTTGTTCTCTGTTAAAAGCCACAGGCATTTGTATGCCAGGCACTCTGGTACATTCTAGGAATACAATAACGTCATAAATGGCCCCTGTCCTCACACAGCATGTATTCTATTACCTGCTTATAATATATCCACAGATAAGAAAAAATACCCAGGAGAGCAGGGAGAAGTAGAGTGATTGGAGATGATGGTGACCATGGAGACATGAGGTATGGGGAGAGATGGTGGTCAAATTGAGGAGTAACTGAAACAGAGAGATTTGGGCCTCACCAGGCTAGAGAGTAACCTTGAGCTCCCACCACAGAGGTAGACCATCCACTTAGTCAATGTATAAGGCCAGCCCTGGTCTCAGGCACAACCAAGAATGGAGCATCTCATTCCTCCCATAGTCCAGCTGGACCAGGACTGAGATGCTGCCCCCATAGCTGTCCCCACTCTACTCCTTGACCTTTCTGTCCATAAGTAACTTGGGTAGAGTTAGAGAGACATGCTTTGTCTCCCTTTCCCCTGAATGGCTTGATTTGGCTCTTAGGACCCAACTGCCTTTTCTTCCTCCTCCCCTCTTATCCGATTCTTGCCCCATCTTCCAAGTCCCAATTCAAGCCCAGCATCCTTCAGGAAACCTATGCTGAGACCTCCAACATTCACTCTTCTTCCTCTTTTTTCACCCTTCACCAGTACTTTGTGAACTGTATGGTCTAACACTCCAGGGTGGCTCCTATCTCTATAAGACATGAAGGTTTATGAAGTATTTTCTTGACAACAGCCTTGTGAGGTAGAAAGAGCAAGTAAAGTGATTGTCTGCCTTTTATAGACTAGGAAAATGAAGCTCTGAGATAAAGTGATTTCCCCAAGGGAGCACACATTCAGGAAGTGGCAGAGCCAGGACTCACTTCTGGGGGTCACTTGATCATAGATGCGCAATTTAAGGTTGGAAGGGACCCTAATGTCACCTGGTCCTCTTCATTTGCAGCTGAGAAAAACTGAGGCCCAGTGAGCTTAAGCATCTGACCCATGGGAATGGGCCAGGCGCAGATGGTAAGATAGTCTCAGAACTCAGATTTGAGCCAACGCTCTCTGACTTCAAACTCATCCCTCCTGTGTAATAAGTAGGCTCAGCTTGTTCCTTGTCTCCTAGCAACTCCTGAAATCTTCCTGTTCTTATCATCTTGGTATAACCAAGGGCTTCCACAAATCTGCCTGTCAGCCCTTGTACCATCCTGGGCATAAGGAAATGCTTGGCTGCCACAGCCAGCAGCCATGTGCTATTTGGTCCCAAGGGGGCCTGAGGATGATGAGGCTGAGTTCATCGGACCCTTTAAGGAGATTGCGCCAAATTTGTTGTTGTTTAGTCCTTTTTCAGTTGTGTTTGATGCTTCGTGGCCCCATTTAGGATTTTCTTG
Organism: Gymnobelideus leadbeateri; assembly: GCA_011680675.1. NCBI lineage: Eukaryota > Metazoa > Chordata > Mammalia > Diprotodontia > Petauridae > Gymnobelideus > Gymnobelideus leadbeateri. Next base: position 114,609 of record WOXC01000614.1, on the reverse strand, counting down.
GCAGAGATACTAGAGTGGTTCACCATTTCCTTCTCCAGCTCATTTGACAGATGAGGAAACTGAGGCAAACAGGCTGAAGTGACTTGCTCAGGGTCACACAGCTAGTGTCTGAGGCCAGATTTGAACTGACTCCAGACTGGGCACTCTCTCCACGGTGCTACCAAACTGCCCTAGTAACCAATTCTAATCACACACACAGAGCTATCTACTACTCCTTTGAGGCTTAGCCTTATCCTCTGCATCTGTCTATTAAAGAGCCCACAAGGGTCCTCCAGGGTGTACAAGGAAAAGTAATGATAGACCGTCAGAGATAGCAGGGATCTGAGACACTGACTTGAATATATTAGTGCCCTTATCAGGCTAATGTTCCCTCGGTTGGTGCCCATTGCCATGCCTCTGTGCTTTCTCATCCTGTGTGTCCATGTTGACCTGACATAATGTAAGGCTTCCTAGATGAAGCTAGGTGGCTCGTGGACAGAGCACTGAGCCTACTGTCAGGAAGACCTGAGTTCGAATCTAACCTCAGCTACTTAATAGGTGTGTGACCCTGGGTAAGCCATTTCACCTCTGTTTGCCTCAGCTTCCTTATCTGTAAAATGGGGGTGATAATAGAATCTACCTTCCAGGGTTGTTATGGAGATCAAATGAGATAATATCTGGCATAGTTAGCACTCTATAAATGTTGCTATTATCATTTATTACATGACAAATATGGGAAAATGCTTTGAAAGACCTTATGTCTTAATACCCTTTAGAGTATATATGCCAGAGCATTACACAAGAAAGATCAATGGATTTGGAATCAAAAGACATTTTTTAAAATACCCTGGATTTGAGTCTTGCCTTGAGCTCAGTAAAGTGAGATATAAAGTGTCTTTTTCTCTAATGAATGTGTAAATATTCCCCTGGAATTGTCTTATCTACAATATTTCTCTGGTGTGGATTACTGAGCACCTTTTTCCCTCCAGCTAGATTGTAAACCCCACGAGGCCAATGTCATATATGACTTCCCAGTACATGTGTATCTCCCAGAAGAATGTCAATTCCTTGAGGGTTGAGAATACTTTGTTTCTCCCTCTGTATCCTCAGTGCCTAGCCCATTGTAGGGACTTAATGTTTGTGGAATTCAATTTAATAGGCACTCAATTAATGTTTGTTGTTGATGATGGGATGTAATACCCAGTCTTTTCCCTCAAGAAACTAACAATCTCTTTGGAAAGAGAATTTGTGTACACCGATGCCATATTTTATCTTGTTTAATAATTAAGTGCCAAGCCGAGTAACAAGTGGGAACTCAAAGGAGACAGAATGGACTGGTATAGTTAGGAGAGGGCTACTCAAAGAAGTAGGACTCAAGTTCAGCCCCCCAAAATCTATTGAATTTCCTTAGGAAGAGATGGGAGTGGGAAAAGAATGCCAGGTATGAGAATGTTGTAAGCAAAGCAGGGGATGTGGGAAGGGAAGCTTGATGTCTCTTATATAAACAGCACATGACTCGTCTTGGTGGAACAGAGGGTTTTTGCAGAAAAGTATTTAGGACATAAGGCTGAAGGACTGGATCCAGATTGTGAAAAACCATTTACGGCATGTTAAAGAACTCAGATTTCATCCCAAAGGCAACGGGGAGCCATTATAAGGTTTTGAACAAAATCAGTGCGTTGATTTAAACCGATTGGCAGCCTAAGAATGGATAAGGCAGAGACTAAAGTCAGGGGTTCCCATTAGGATGTTTTGGCAATAGTTCAAGAATAGGAGGGTGAGAGTAGAGGTAGAGGGGATGGACAGAAGAAACCAATTAAAATGAAATGGTAGGAAATGGATGTACAGGGAGAGAGAATCATCTGAACTTAGTGACACAGTCTAGGGAGGGGATAACGGAGACAGAAAGGTTAAAGATGACCGCCTAAGCTAAAAGTGTGGTAGTACCATTTATAAATAACAGATAAAGCAGTAGGGGCTTCTTTTGGAGAGAAGATCAAAGAATCAGAGTTGGGTGGAGGCATATATCAACCCCTTTGTTTTCTAGAGGTAGACACTGTTGCCCAGAGAGAAGTGATTATTAACCCCCAAATCTCCCAGCTAGGACTTAGCTGAACCAGATTAGATGTTGGGTTCAGATACAGTGGAGTTGAGTTTGAGGGGACAGCACAACATCCACCTGGAAGGGCCCGTTCTTTGGGAAGCCTGTTAAGAAATGAAATGAATGAACCAGTCAGGCCTTCAGCAAACTTCTGCACAATACATCATGATGTGGTGATAGAAACAAGAAAATGTCAGGTGTGATGCCAGGGGTGGAGTTTTTCTTAGTTTCATTTAAGAGGGAGATAAACCTTCAACAGCAAAGCCAAGATTGGAATGAGGACTGACCTCTGCTCCACTTAGGAACATAATAAATATTGCAGCATTAGAGGACGCAAAATTTGCCTGTTTTTCATGACAGGTGAATCATTAACAACTTTGTTCAGGCCTAGCCTGACTTCTAAGGAAATTGTAGTGATCCTGGAGGGGAAAATCACCTTGAGAAAATCTTGAAGCAACTCCATAGTGTCAATTAACCTTATCGGAGTATGTGCCATATAAACAGTTCAGAAACTTGAGATAAGTTGGAAAAGTTTGAGATGTTTTCTTTTAAAGAAATATTAATAATGCTTTATCATCATTTTATTATAGCCAGGCATGACCAACACCCACCCTGATTGACTGATAAAGTATAGCAAGAAATTGGCATGCAATCATAATTAGCAAGGTACTTGAGTTTACTGGCCAATTCTCCATTTTGTACTGCCCTTCAGGGCCCAACCCAAAGGCCTACCTTTTTGGTGAAACCTTCACTGACCACCATAGCTCTCCCTCCTTTGATTCTTCTAATGCTTAATTCTCTGGCCTGGTGCTATGATGTAGTGGGAGGAGATTGCAGTAAGAAGACCTGGATTTGACAGTTGGCCCTAATTACAAATTGTGTGTCATCAGCAAATCATAACTTTGGTGGGTCTTGGCTTGCTAAGACAATGTGGTTAGGGTGGAAAGACTCTTGGACTTGGAACTGGGGGGGATCTGGGTTCTGAAACTGCCTCTGGTGTTTACTTTGTGACAATGGGCAAGTCAACTTAACTTGTTTTAGTCTTCGTTTACTCATCTGTAAAACCATAATAATAGCTAACATTTAGACAGTGCTAAGGCAGGCACTATGCTAAGCTCTTTAACAAATATTAACTCGTTTGATCCTCCCAACAGCCCTGGAAGGGAGGTGCTATTATTATCCCCACTTTAAAAATGAGAATACTGTAGCAGAGAGAGGTTAAGGAACTTGCCCAGGGTCACACATACAGTTAAGTGTCTGAGGCTGGATTTGAACCAATAAATTCGGTCTCAGTAATCTATCCACTTCGACACTTAGCTGGGGAAGAAACCTCTAATGGTTTACTTCACATGGTTGTTGTGAGGATCCAATGAGATTACAGGAGGGTAGAAACATAGATTTAGGTCTAGAAGGGACATTAAAGGGCCAGAGTCTAGGTGCCATATAAATTTAAGCTAATATTCTTATTTTATCTTCTGAAAAATCTCCCTGCTTCACAGAGTTGTTGTGAGACAGGTGCTTAAACTGTAAATCTCTATAGAAACATTAATTTATCATCATCATCACCATCATCATCATCAAACACTGCTTGTAGGCTAATTCTACTTGGTGTGTGTGTGTACTATAAAAAGCTCTAGATTTTTCACCAAATGACTTGAATTTGAGTCTTGAATCTGCCCCTTACTAAATACATGGCCATGGGCAAATCACCTCTCTTGGCCTCATCTGTACAGGGAAAGGGTTAGACCTTCAAGGTCCCTTCTCAAACTACATTTGTGACCCTTTCTCTCAAGTCATACAATGAAATCATAGAATTTTAAAACTTATGAAAGGGAGTTTAGTGATCATTTAATCTGACTTTCCTTTTGGACAAATGAGGAAACTGAGACCGGGAGTAGAGAAGTCACTTGTCTATGGTCTCCCCAAATAGTCTATCATCTCCTTTGGGGCAAATCTCCTTTTCTATATTTCTTTGTAGCCTTTCCCGAGCCTCAGTGCTAGCATATGGTAACTACTCAATGGATTGTTGGTAGTGGGTTGGTTGTCTGTTTGGTGGATTCAATTACCAGCTGGTTGGATGTTATGGATCAGGAATGATTTGACATGAGCCCAGTTTATGCTCAGTTGACTGTGTGTATTTCCTTCTCAAAGCTGTACAGAATGAGAGAGATCGGATAAGTATTCGCAGGAACAGCTATGAAGACAGTGGGTCCCTGTCAATTGCCATCCTGACCCAGGCAGAAGTGATGGCAACTCAGGTAGGAGAATGCTTTTATTATCATCTCTTCTCAACCTTGGATTTCAAATTTGGTGGTTGTTAAGGCAGAGGAGAGAGAAAAGGAGGAAGAGGAGGAGGAAGAAGGGGAAGAGGAGGAGGAAGAGGAGGAGAAGAAAGAGAGAGAAGGAGAAGGAAAAGGAAGGAACCACCTATTCTCTTAGATTCTGGACTCTGAAGTTCTAAGGTTTTTCTAGGTATTTCTAAAGAATTGATACCAATGTCATAGCCTCGATTTAGCATCCATCATGGACTCTTCATTGAGTCTGGGGCTACAGAAGGTGGAGAGTCCTCTCAGGGACTATGATCATCAGAATTTGCCTCACAGGGGGCAGCTAGGTGGCGCAGTGAGTAGAGCGTTGGCCCTGGAGTCAGAAGGACCTGAGTTTGGATCCGGCCTCAGACACTTAATGCACACACAAATAAAAACCTAGCTGTGTGACCTTGGGCAAGTTACTTAACCCCAATTACCCTCCAAAAAAAACCAAAAAAACAAAAAAACAAAAAAAGAATTTACCTCACCCTTTTCATTTCAAGATAGATGATAAATTTGGTGACTCCATAAGGCACAAAGGAGAGGTGTTTCCAGGAGCATGCTGGAGTCAATTCAAACTAGCTCTTGAAAATGGATTGTTAAATTTTCAGTGTGAGTATTTACACCTTGGAAATTGGCAAATCAGGGTCCAATTAATTGTTTCATTGATTGTGTAGATCTAAGAAAATTATGGAGAAAAATAATAATATAGATTAAACTTTAAAATGTGTCACATATACTTTTTTTTTCAGAAACTTGCTTGTTAAACATTTACTAGCACACCTCTGGAAATTTTCCTGTTTCCTTCTCCATCCCACAGGCAGCTACATTCTCTGTCCCTCAGCTCAGTCCCCATAGTAACCCCACACATTTTGAATGGGTCCTATATTTTTTCTATAAGACAATTTCACATCTGAGACCTCTTCTGACTCTCACAAGAATAGTGAGAGGGCAAGATTTATTATCCCTATTTTTCTTATTCTTATAACTAACATTTACATGGCACTCTGGGAACTCAAGGTTTGTTTGGAAAGGATGGGATCAGAGAATGTTCATAGGCCATCTATTCCAACCCATACTCAAATTAGAATCCCCCCTTCAATATTTCTGACAAGAGGCCATCAAACCTGTGCCTGAAGACATCTACTTTCTCTTGAGGAAGCCCATTCCAATTTGGATAGCTCTAATGGTACAGATAGTTTCTCTACACTAAGCAGAAATACAACTGCAATTTCCACTCACTGCTCCTAGTTCTAAGTCCAATGTCATCTGCATATGATCATTCTTCAAACAGTTGAAGATAATTATCACATCCGGGCACCCCATTCCCTTTTCTTCTCCAGGTTAAATACTCCAGATCTTTCAACAATTCTTAATATGGCCTGACCTCACTACCCTTTGCTATCTTGGTTATACCCCTTCTTAATGCTTTCTAGAATTACTCATCTTCCTAAAGTGTGGGGCCAGAATTGAAAACAATAATGCAGATGTGATCTGACTGGAGCAGATTCCAACACCACCATCCCCTCCCTCGGTCTGGACACTGCCTCTATTCAAGCAGCCCAATATCCCATTAGCTATCCCATAGCCCACTACTGATTATTATTAAACTCACAGTCTCCTTAGCCCCCTAACTTTTTTTTTTCAGGCAAACTGCTATCTCACTGTCATCCTCACCTTTTATTCGTGCAGCTGATTTTTTGGACCCAAGCATATGACTTTACATTGATTCCTATAACATTTACTTAGAGACCATCTAACCACATTTTACAGAGGAGAAAGCCACCCCCTGGAGAAGTAAAATGATTTGCCTGAGACCACAAAGTGTTCAGGGCTTTTTCTAATTCATCACACTTTAAAGGTTAGAAAATGCTTTGTGTAGGTTGTTTCATGTAATTTATTAATGAAGCCTGGAGATCTGGGAGACAACTAAGGAGTCATAAAAATGATAGAATCATAGAATTTTAGGGCTAGATAGTATGAACCACCACACAAGAATCACAGCTGTAGAGAGTGACTCTGGTGAAGCTTATAGCCCAGTTCATTTCAAATCTGTCACCAGTGTCCTCTTTCCCAGCCCCTCCAGCAACACAGAAGAGAAGCCAGAGAAAGCCTGCCTCCTAACCAAAATCATCAGAGCACCCATGATGAATTTAGTATGGGAGAGAAGGGAAGGAGAGGACAGGGCAATCAGCCCCCCTTAGAGAGAACCCAAGTTTATAGTAACCTGGCCAGCATCTAGAGGTACTCCCCAGAGTTACCTCCACTAGCAGAGAGGCAATGTGTGGTCCTCTGGTCTTCTTGCTGCCCACCTCCCCTCCCCAAATACCCTAGGGAGGTATGTAAGGTGACCAAAACAGTCAGTGGAACCCAGACATGGCTGATCCCTGCCCCACCATGAATAGAGAATCCTGTCTAAGGCAACTGTCAAAAAAATAAAAACTAAAAACTAGGCCATCTGGCAGTTGCTGACTAGCTTGGTCTCTTTCCTGAAACCACTGTCAATCTCAGCTCAAATGTCATTTTATTTTTCTGAACTGATCCCCAAGGGATAGATTCTGCAGGATCTTTTCCTTCCTTGATTATGGGTATCAACTTGACTAGCCACACAGCCATGTTGTTCCTTGTTTCTGGCTGGGATCGTTCCACTGAGGCTGGGTTTGGGGGTGTGGGGATGGCAGAATGAAGACCTGTAAACTGCTCTGCACCATTTAGATGGAAGGACAGAGGAAGAAGTTGCTGGACCCTGCCAAGGACAGGCTCTGACCAATAAATAGCTCAGTAGTCACCGTTTTGAAATGGGGACAGCGGGTGCCAGGGCACCAAATCGCCAAGGTCACCACCAACCCAAGGCATTTTTTTGGAAGTCATAGTGTAACCAGAGACCAAAAACACATGGAATTTTACATTTCCAATAAATCTGTCGATGCTGCTTCACAGAAAAGGGCCTGTGGCCTCCAAGCTAAACAGCCAAAGGGAAGAAAATGAGCCAGCATAGTCTAATGGAGAGAACACATGGGGCCAGGAAGGAAAAGGACTGGGTTCCAGTCCTAGGCTAAGCAGGGTGACCATGGGGAAGTGATTTTTCCTCTCTCTGGGCCTCAGTTTTCTCCTCCATAAAATGGGGATTGAGTTCTAATCCTAAATTAAGCTGGGTGACCATGGGGAAGTGATCTTTCCATCTCTGGGCCTCAGTTTTCCTCTTTATAAAATTAGGGCTTTATCTTATAGGACTAATGGACAGAGGAAAAAAGGAAAAGGGAAGTAAAGGCATTTAACACATACATACACCACACACACACACACACACACACACACACACACACACACACACACATATACACACACACTACAAAGGCAAGAGACCCAAAGAATAGCTCTTTCCAAATCCATTTGTCTATCAATCATGGGGCAAAAGATTTTCTGGGGAAAGGCTTGTAAATATTTGTATTCCTGTGACTGACCTACAAGGAAGTGACTGACTTTATTCTTAAATTATAAAATTATATTTAGAAAAAAACAATAAAAACCAAGCCCAACTTAACTGTGAACACGTAAACAGTAATGATCAAAACAAAGCCAGGTCAATGTCCCCACAGCGCATCGTGGATCCAGTCCCTTTACTGGGCAGTGTTGAATAGTGGTGAAAGGGCTAGAGCCTGCATTCCAATCACAGCTCTATTATTAACTAACCCTGTGGGAGGCCACATGGTATGGTGGAATGAGCATTAGCCCCAGAGTCAGATTCTGGATTCAAATTTGACCTCTGACAGATGACATGTGTGACTTTAGGCAAATCATAGCCTCTGTGGACCTTAGTTTCCTCAACTGTAAAATGTGGGACTTGGTTAGATGGCCTCTGGAGAGCTTTGATCATACAGAGCTAAGAAATTTGTTTAACTTCTCTTAGTGCCAATTTCTTCCTCTATAAAATTTAAAAAATCATCTTGGTTGTACTGACCACAGAGGATTGTTGTGTGTAAAGCCTTGTGTAAACTTTCCAACTGCTGAAGAAGTGGGGGTCAGGGTTATTATTGCCTTCCACTCCTGAAAATGCAGCCCTCCAGAATATCCAGAGAATATTCTAGGCAGCTCAACCTTTATAGACTCATAGAATGACAGAGCTAGAAAGGCCTCTTAGAAAAGAGAAAATCAGAACTGGGGGAGCCCCTAGAGATCCTCTGAGAGGGGAAGTGATTTACCCAAAATCACAAAGGCAACAAATGACAAAGCTGGAGTTTAAACTGAAGCAGTTTGAATTCCAGTCTTTCTGCCAATCACTGGTCACTGTAGTCAGTGTCTTTACCTGTAGTGCTCCCTCCCGCTTCTGGTTTGCCTTTTCCAATTTATTGTTGGGAAACCAGATAACCAAGTTTGTTACAACTGTGTGTAAACTAAGAATTAATAGGCTCTCAGTGGGGCCGGTAGAGCTTTCCTGTAATGCAAAATGCATGAGCCTGGAGGTGAGCACTTTATGATAACCATCCTGGTTGCTCAAAAGACTTTTTGCTTCCTTCCTCATTCTCAGCTCACTTTTGAATAAAAATTATTGCCAGATGCCTGTTTTTTAGATAACCTACGAGTTGCTATGCCTGACTTAACTTGTAACCTTTCTCTCCCCCTCCCTCCCCCTCCCCCCTCTCACTTTCTCTCCCTTCCTCTCTCTCTCTCTCTCTCTCTCTCTCTCTCTCTCTCTCTCTCTCTCTCTCTTTCTCTCCCCATCTCTCTATGTCTCTGTCTCTCTGTCTCTCCCTCCTTCTCTCCTTCCTCTGGAGAGCAAAACATCTGGAAAGGTGTTGCCAGGATGTAAGGAAGTAGAGAAATTAATGGGGCTCCCCAGGCAGAGAAGTGACATGATGAAAGTTGGCAAATACCTCCCACAGGCAAGGCTGTTTGTTATCCAGGAGGTGGTGCTGAAGGGACTGACAGTGTAATCCCTCTTCAAGTAAACAATGAGCTATCACATGGGAAGAGGGACCCAACTTATTCTGCCTGACTCGAGCAGGCAGAACTTGAAACAACAGGGGAAAGTTGCATAGCAGCCAACCAAGGCTCAAAGTAAGGACCATCATCAGGAGATGCCCCAGATGATCGTAAGATAGTAAGTTTTCTGTCACTGAAGGTCTTGAAGTGGGGACTAGATGACCCTTCATCAGGTACACAGAGCATTGTACTTAGGATCAAGAAGACTTGAGTTTTCAAATGTGGCCTCAGATACTTAATTTTTATTTGATGTGACCTTGGGCAAGTAATTTAGCTTCTGCCTCAGTTTCCCCAGCTGGAGGATGGATAACAATAGTTCCTACTTCTCAAGGCTGTTGTAAGGATAAAATGAGATGCCATTTGTAAAGCACTATATAAATTATTATTATTATTATTATTATTATTATTATTATTATTATTATTATTATGTGAGAACTGCCCTCTCCACTCCCTGACCCTGGGAGAAACCCTCCTTTCTGCTTCAGAGTTCAGAGCAATCTCTGGTGATTCCAAGGGAATTGGTCAAACTTGCCAGATGAGGGTTGAGTCTGTCTGGCCAAAGCACTGGAGCCTGGCAGGAAGGGTGGGGTCTCCTAAGCCTTTGGTATAGGCTGGTAGAGCCTGTGGTGTCCTGAAGGCCCATTTACTGAATCCAGATGAGTCCCCATGAGGCCTGAGGCTGACTGTTTTTGTCTGTTTCTGACCATCAGCTTGGCCCCAGTTGAAAGGAAAGTTTTAAGCATTTTGTCATCCCTGACAACAGCATGAGTGAACCTGTATCCAGGACCTTGTGTCTGCCTTATGTAAAGGTGTATTTAGATGCCCCAAGTTCAAGTCTGCCCTTGGCTGATGCCTAGAATTCTACCAGCTGAGTTTCATTATTTACCTCAAGGATTTCCCCGAAATTCAGAGTGAGGAGGTTCCTCAAAAGTTCCTCTGATCCAGTCCGTTCCTGAGAAGAACTCTCCTCTACAATCTCTCTGATATCTCTTGATATAATATCTACAATTATCTCTTGAAGCCTTTACTTCAAGACCTCCAGGGAGGGGGGAGCCCCTTATCTTCTGAGCCAACTCATTCCATTTTTAGAAAGTTTTATCTTATACCAAGTGTGGATCTGCTTCTGCAACTTACACGCTATTCTGCACATTAGGACCAAGCAAAACAAGTCTTTTGCTCCTTGTGGTCACTTATTAAGTGCTTGAAGACAACTTTGTTCTCCCTCCCCTCATACCAGCTCACCCAGTTATTCTCTTCTCCAACCTAAATGTCCCAGATTCTTCTACCCAGTTCTTAATATTCCATGTGGTCCAGTCCTTTTACCATCCTAGCTGTGTTCCTTTTTTGAGTCAACCCCAGCTTTTCAACATCATGCCTAAATTTCAAAGTCCAAAACAAAACCTAATACCCCAGAACTGATGTGAACAAAGAAGTATACAGCAAGACGGTCCTCTCTCTAATTCTGGACACTATGACAGGGGTTCTTAATCTTCCTGAGTCTTAGATCCCATTGGCAGTCTGATGAAGCCAATGGACTCCCCTCTCAGAATAAGTTTTTAAATGTATGAGGTAAAGCAAAGAGAATGACAAAGGGAATCAGTTATATTGAAATACAATATTAAAATATTTTTACAAGTTCTTGACTCCGTGAACCTTTGCTTTATAATTTGATCCATGTAAAAATGCCAACCCTCCCTGAAAGGGAGCCCAGCTTCATCTATTTTTGACCCCTTATGCCTCACTGAATGAATGGGCACTTCCATGGTGTGGAAGTGGTGTGAGGGTGCTTCTGACCACTCTTTTAGAAAGATGTCGAGTCCAGATGCAGTAGCCCCCAATAAAATGACCTGTATTTGTGTTAGCAGCTACTATAGTCCTCTGAATCAGCCCCTCCATTCCCACTCATCTGCTGCTGAATGTTCTTAGAAAAAATCATGCAGCCATGGTGACTGAATGAACAACAAATTTGTTACCTAATTTCAGCTGGGCCCTCACCATTGCACAGCAATCTTTTGTTATTCCTTGATTGGTTCTCTATCATGTTCTCCACAGTGGTTACTCTAAATATCCTCCTCTCTCCTCACATCTCCTAAACCATTCTCCCTCTCTTCCTTTCTGGAGAGGATGTCACCTACTTTGCTGAGGAAATACAGTGCATCTGTCAGTTCTGAACTCCCTCTTCTGTTCCAATTCCATCCCTCAAAATACCTCTTCATTATCCTCACTCTCTTCTTTGCTCCAGGCTCTGAAAAAGATAGGAGTCTTCTCTTTGCTAAGGCTAATTCCTCTACTTGTTTCTTTGACCCCATCCTTTCCTGTTGCCTCTGGGAACTTACCATCTCTATTATCTCCTCTTTTTCACTCATCTTCAATCTTTCTTTGGTTATTCAATCTTTCCCAGTAACCTACCAAAAATGCTCAGGTCACCCTCATCCTAAAATTTTAATTTAATTTAAAAAACCTCACTTGGCTTTCCCATTCCCTCAAGCTGTGATCCTATGTCTCTTCTCCCTGTCTTAGTCAAACTTCCAAAAAAATTGTTTATAATTTTCTTATCTGCCATTCCCTCCCCAATCCCTTGCAATCTGGCTTCTGGCCCCACAACTCAGCTAAAACCTCTCTCTCCTAGGTTACCAGTATCTCCTACCTACTTTAGATCTTTCCTTGGTCCTCATCTTTGCCAACTTCTCTGAGGTTTTTGACACTCTTGATTATGCCCTCCTCCTGGACACTCCCTCCTACCTTGGCTTCTTATAATTCTCCTCCTTACCTATCCGACCATTCTTTATTAGTCTCCTTGCTGTATCATTATTATCCTCTTGCCCAGTAAAGGTGGGCATCCCCAAGGTTCTTTCCTCTTTGATTTGACACTATCCCTTTTGGCAATCTCATCAACTCAAATGGACTCAGTTATCTCTATGCAACTGACTCCCGTGTCTATAACGCCAGCCTGCTAGACTTCTCCTTTGGATATGTCCCCCAAGGTGCATCAAACCCAGCCTGTCCAAAACAGTACTCATTGTATTTCTCTTCAAAATCCAAAATTTGAAATTTCTGCCAATGGCACCACTATCCTTCCAATTGCTGAAGTTCACAACTTGGGGTCATTCTCACGTCCTCATTCTTCCTCAACCCCCAATCAGGTGCCAGATCTACTTAATCCTACATTCACAACAATCCTCCACTCACACAGCCTCTTAGTTCAGATGTCACTCTCACTTTCAGCCTAGTTCAAGTCGTTATCATCCTTGTCTTGGACCGCTGAAGTAGTTTCTGATTGCCTCCTCTGCCTCCAGTGTCTTGTATCTCCAATACATCCTGTTTTTGTTTTTGTCCATTCGTTTCAGTGATAACTTCATGACTTCATGACCCCATCTGGGGTTTTATTGGTAGAAATACTGGAGTAGTTTGCCATTTCCTTCATTTTACGGATGAGAAAACTAAGGCAAACAGAGTTAAATGACTCCCAGTGTTACATAGCTTGTTAAGTGTCTGAGGCCAGATTAGAACTCATGAAGATGAGTCTTCCTGACTTCAGGCTTGGCGCTCCATCCACTGCACATCATAGCTGCCCTAACTCATCCTATATATTACTGTCAGATCTGCCTTCCACATAATCACCTTTACTGGCATATTCCACATTATATCCATTTACATATTGACCATCGCAATAAAACTAAATATCCCATATATAACTTTCCACCTCCAAGTGCCAGATCTTGATATTCCATGTCTGGAATGCACTCCTTCCTCGCTCTCCCCTCTCAGATTCCTTGGCTTTCTTCAAAGAACCATTCCTGAACCCTCTCCTATAGAAGCCCTTTCCTGTTCTTCCCAATCATCAGCACACTCTCCCTTTTGAAGGTCCTTTGTATTTACTAACTTGTATATATGTTATATCTCTATCCCTCATCCCAACCCTAGAAGAGTCTAAGTTCCTCGAGGGCAGGGACTAATTCATTTCTGTCTTTGCATCCTCAGTGCCTAGAATAGTGCCCAGCCTAGAGTAGACATTGAATAAATATTCATTGCGTTGAGTTAAATTGACATATGACTCTGAGGACATAAAACTATTAGAGTATCAGCCAATAGGATGAAGTCTAAACATCAGAGTCATTCCAATAAACATCCACCAAGTGCCCCCAGGATGTATGTAGGGATCTCCCATAGGTGTTGGATGAGATGGAAAGGTTTAGATAAGGTCCTTACCCTGCTCAGTCTAATGGGGGGACATGACATCCACATAGACAACTGAAATACCAAAAATTGTGTAATTGCCTAAAAGTGGGGTAGTTGCTAATAAGACTAGTCAGAGCCTTCTACCATGCTCTGGCTCCATTTTGCAATGATAAAAACTCACATCTCTATAGCATTTTAAGATTTATAAAATCCTTTCCAACCTTTAGGTGGCGGAGCTAGACCAAGTATTATCTATCTCTATATATGCTATTATATTATTATATACTATATTATGTTATATGATAGTATGTAATAAATATTATAAATATCCCTATCTATACTACTGTACTATTATATCATCCGTGTTTTACAGATGAGGAAACTGAGGCCCAGAGAAGTAGAATGACTTACCCAGGGTCATAAGGTAGTAAATGTCAGAACTGTGTTCTCATGCAGACACTGACTCCAGCCTTCTTTTCGCTTCATCATGCTATCACCCTCTCTGACCTTCTTTTTCTGTAGTAAGATCCCCCTCACTCCACTCACCATGTCCTGGCCCCCAGCTGCCCTGAACCCTAGAATATGGCACTCCAGTTGGGTCAACCCAAGTGCCAAGTGCCAAACATTACTCTCCATATCCTGATTACCCACAAACATTTCCATTCCCTCAGGCCCTGCCCTCGGGTGGAGCAGAGCAATAAACTCCCTCATATCTGATGGCAAATCGTCAATAACAAATTTATTTGCTGCTGAAATAGGCATCTTTGGGAGATAAAGGCCCCAAGGAATGACTCTCTAATGGTTGAATTTTAGTCAGTGAGGTAAAATTGTAATCCTGTGTATCCCCAAGAGATAGTCCAAAGCCGAGGACCTTCCTCACCCTACACATCACACACATGACACCTGCTCCACCAATGGGTAAGGTTGGTCCAAGGAATCCCAGGCCCAGCCTCATCATGAAGCAATTGATAGATTACCATGAGCATGATTTAAAGGAAGGTGTACTGGATTTAGAATCAGAAGACATCAGAGTGTGAATCCTATTTCTAAAACTCTGTGTGACCTTTGGCACATTATTTCATTTCTTAGAACCTCACTTTCCTCCTGTGTAAAATGGGAACACTCGTGCCATTCCCGGCAGCACTGAGGTACTGAGGGGGAAGTTTAAATGGGTCATTATTTTACCTGTTTTTTCTATATACATTTTTCTATATTCTTTGCTATGGTGTGTATCTCTGGGTGGCTAGATGCACCAAATGTATATACAAAATATAGGAGACTCACACTACCCTGTCTGACAGCTGTGCCCAGTCAACTCACTGGAAAACACCAACAAATTGGTTCTTTGGCAGTGAGGGAATAGAGGCCTAAGCTCATTCCCATTCCCCCTTGTTTTATAGGAGGACCACAAGTTGATCTGGGAGGTCTGCCCGAGGCTTGAGGGGGGCTTGGCTCGGTTCAGCTTGTATGGCTTCCCCAGAGCACAGAGTGGCCAGGCTGCTGACCACAAATGAATGGCCTTTCAGAGCTCTTTCAAGTAGTAATTGTCTGCTTGTATTACATGGGCTCTGGTCTTTCAGCCAAAGATTGAACACACACACAGAGACAGAGACACAGAGAGACAGAGAAGGATAGAGACAGAGACAGACACACAGAGATGGGCAAAGATGCAGAGAAAGAGACACACAGAGAAACAGAGTAGACACCCAAAGAAACATAGAGGGATAAACAGAAACAGAAAGGGATAGAGACAGAGATACAAAAAGAAACAGAGTAGATACAGAGTAGAGAAAGCAGGAGAACCAACAGGACGTGGTTTTTTAGCACCCCTGAGTCATTCACTTCAGCTCCGATGTTTTATAGAATGAGAAACTGAGGCTCAGAGAGAAGCAGACACTTAGTCAGTCAGAAGCAATGTGAGAAATTAGAATTAAGTTCTCCTAACTCCCAATTCTGTGCTTTCTCTCTTTCCCCAACCTGTCTTTCCTCATTGCTGCTGTGTTTTGGTCTTGGACCCAATACTGATACAGAGAATATATAACTTTCAGCAAATCCTTTGGTCTTTCTTGGTCTCAGTTTCCTCATCTGTAAAATGAGGGGGACAAGACTAAATGGTCTCTGAGGTCTTTACTAGCCCCCTATTTATGGGATATGAGTTTTTAAACTTTGATATCTGAGGCATCAGTGTAATAGAAACAAGGTATAATACAACCAGCAAGTAACTATTTCTCTCAAACCTGCAGGATGGTGTAAGGAGGGGGAAGCCTCAGTTTCCCCATATGTAAAATGAGAGGGCTGGTCCAGTGCAGGGGTTCTTAAGCCTTTATTATGTCTTGGCCTGGCTTTGGCTGTAGTGGGGAAGCCTGAGGACCCCCTCTCAGGATCGTGTTTTTAAATGCATAAAATAAAAACACGTAGGATTACAAAGGAAACCATTCGGATACAAATATCAAAATATTTAAAAACAAACAGACAAGATCATGGACCCAAGTTAAGAATCCCTGAACTAGATAATCTCTAAGGTTCTGTATTGGTCTGATAAGGGTTTTATTCTGTATTTTCCTTTTAAAATCAAGACATCCTCATCTTGCTGGTACAGGACTTTGCTAGCTTTAAGCTCCCTCTTCAGGACAGATGGCTAAACGGCAGCCTTTGCCTTTCTTTGCTCTGCAGCACTCCTCCATAAGCCCCAGGAATGGAACAGATGTGGCCACGAAAAAGGTGGCCACCATCAGTGACGTGTGTGAATCCATGAAGCAGCAGCTGCTGATTCTAGTCGAATGGGCCAAATACATCCCAGTGTTCTGGGAGCTCCCGCTGGACGACCAGGTAGTGCTTTCACACACCTTGCCTCCCCTGAGCTCCATTACAAACATCCCCAGGGACATCATTGGGCAGGGGTCAGAAAGGCAAAATTCTATAGATTCTCTGAGCCTCAGTTTCCTCATCTGTAAAATGGGAATTATAATAGCACTCACCTCTCAGGGTTGTTGTGAAGATCAAATGAGATATTTGCAAAGTGCCTGGTATACAGTAGATGCCTAATAAATGTTCATTCCTTCCCTTGAAATTGCAGGCAGCCTTGTGCAGCACTCCAGGCCCAGGTTAGAGATGAAACTTAGACTTCAGTTAAACATTCCCCAAGTACCCTAATCCTAGCCCTGCAAAAAAAAAAAAAGCTAAAAAATGGGGCACCTAGGTGGCAGAGTGGATAGAGTGTCCTGCCTGGAGTCAGGGAGACTCAACTTCCTGAGTTCAAATCCAGCCTCGGATACTTACTAGCCATGTGACCCCAGACAAGTCACTTTACCCTGTTGGCTTTGGTTTCTTCATCTGTGAAATGAGCTGGAGAAGAAAATGGCAAACCACTCTAGTATCTTTGCCAAGGAAACCCTAAATACAGTCACAAAGAATCGGGCATCACTGAAATGGCTAAACAACAACTTAGAAAATATAAGGAATCAACAATGATAGGTTTGTTCCTACTATAAATAACAGAAAAATGGACAAAGGCTTACAATTAAAAAGGTTGCATAAAGGAACAACACTACAAAGAACAAACAAAAAAACAACCTAACACAGAGATTGACAAAGTAGGAGAACTGAACAAACAGCTGCAAATAGGAGTGATAAAAGGAGGAAAGAGTCTAGTAAAATCCCTGAAGGGCAAAGTTCTCTGATACATTTTTCCAGACCACCAGAAGGGACAATGCAGTAACTGTAAGAAGCTCTAGAATGGTTGAGAAGACCAACAGAAAAATTACAAGAAGAAATAAGGGTGAAATTTGTACATTAACTAGAAATCTTGTGTTAATGAAAACAAGCAAGAGACTTGAGAACTTAGGAGGGATGATGGAGAAAAATGCCCTTAATAGTGGATTCTACTACAGATTTTCAATATGAAAAATGCAGAAGCAGAAGAAAAATTAACTGGAAAAAAATGAAAAGGAGACAAAATTAAAACTCTACAAGCTATGGAAATGGCATAAGATGGGATGGGGAGAAATAATATTAGAATTAAAGGTGTCCTAGAACTGAGGTGTTTAATTGTAGCCCTCAAAACTCAGACCAGAGGGGCAGCTAGGTGGTGCAGTAAATAGAGCACCAGCCCTGGAGTCAAGAGGACCTGACTTCAAATCTGACCTCAGCCGCTTAACACAAAAACTAGCCATGTGACCTCGGGCAAGTCACTTAACCCCAATTGCCCTCCTAAAAAAAAGAAAAAAAACAGACCAGATTAAAATGTAATTAGGGAATTTAAAAAATTTAAATACAATATAACATAATGTCTATTTTCTAAGTCAACATGCAACCCCTAGGGATCTGTTTCTATTTCAGTTTAACACCACAGTCCCAGACAAATACAATGATAATAAAAGCATGAATATCATAGGTAAGAATATAATTCAGGAAAATTTCCCAGAAGTAAATAAAATTATTTTTAAAAAGTAATGGATGGGGTGGCTAGGTGGCACAGTGAGTAGAGCCCTGGAGTCAGAAGGACCTGAGTTCAGATCCGACCTCAGACACTTAACACACACACAAAAACAAAAAAACCTAGCCATGTGACCTTGGGCAAGTTACTTAACCCCAACTGCCCTCCAAAAAGCAAAAAAAAAAAAAAATTAATGGAAAGAAGGCAAAATTCAAACAATTAGTATAGAGAAGCATCATCCATACAGAGAAATCCAAAGTTGAACTCTCCAAGAAATGTCATGGCCAATCTTGAGTCTTGGACCTAGTATCAAAGGGCCTGGTAAGGATAGGTAAGTAGGTAACAAACATTTCTTAAGCATTTTCTATGTGCCAGGTACCATTCTAAGACCTAAAGATACAGATAAAAACAAAAAGAAAGGTTGTCCCTTCCCTCAAGGAGCTTATTATTATTATAATAATATATAATTATTATTATTATATTCTAACAGGCAAAGAGAAGGCAGATGGCAAGAGGCCTTATAGCTAGGCCCTAGTGGCCAGATAGCCTGATGGGAAAATGCAGGAGCAGGAGGCTAGATGTAAGAATAAAAACTTCTTGAGGATAAGAACTATTTTTCATGTTTTTCTTTGTATCTCCAAGGTTTAGCATAGGGTCTTGCATATAGATGTTTAATAAATATTTGGATTAAATTTTAAAAAGAAAATATCAATTAAAGTAAACTTCAAAAGTTTGGAATGAGGTCAAATAAAGAGAACTGGCTAGGTTGGAGGGAGGAAATCTGTTTGAGGAGACGAGAACCAGATTAGTGTAAGCAAACCAAACCACAGAGACCAAGTGCTTATTTTAAAGGGGCCCTTGGGGTGGAGTAATTGACATAAAATAACTTAATGGACAAAAACACAAACATAACAATTATAACTCTAAACAGGGATGGATTAAACTTCCCCAGAAGAAAAGATGGTGAATGGAAAATGATACCAAAAAAAAAAAATCTGCTGAATACAAGAAAAACATTTAAAACATACATACAGCTACAAAATTAAAGTGAGGCCTGGGTAGAATCTATCATCCTTCAGGCAGCTCTAAAGCAGAAGAAATTGCAGCATTCAATTCAAAAGATAAGGAAATTAAAAAGAGAGAGGTGCATAATATCAAGAGAGTTAAGCAAGGAAACTGGGCTTTGCTTGAAGGCACCTTAGACAATGGAACATTAGTATGAAATATATATTCAACAATATTGTAGATTTTTTTCGATGTTTTGATCAATTTTGATCAATTTTTTTCTCTTCTTCCTTTTTTTCTATTAAAAGCTTTCTTATAAAGGATGGCTGTTTCATGAAGCTAGAGATACGTGCAGAGGGAAATGTAGGTGATGTAAAAACAAAAGATATCAATAAAATTAATTTTAACACAGGCAACAAATGACATAGCTTGTAAATTCTAAAAGTAAAAGCTGGTTGAATTGCAAAAGGGCATTGATGGCAACATCATAATTGCAGGAGACTTTAATATTCCTTTTCTGAACTGGATAAATCTAACAAAAAGGTTAAGAAAACACAAGAGATGAACAGAATGATGGGACAAAAATATATTAAGAGCATTGGGATTTGTGAATTAGCACAATTAAAGATCATAATATTTATTAGAATCAGAGGGTTACTTTACAAAAATTGATGATGTGTTAAGGTATAAAGAAATAAAAAATAAATATATACTTTTCAAATAAAAGAGCATAATTAAATTATACCTAATAAAGAAAAAGCAAAAGAGACTAAATAATAGTATATTAAACAATGGATGGGGCAAAGATTAAAACATAAAAACAATAGTTAGATAACAAGATATTATACTAAAATTTATGGGATGCCTATAAATGGATTGCAAAACAGTCCTTAAAGGAAAAGTTTAAAATATTTATATTAGTAAAATAGAAAATCAGAGGAATGAGGAGGCAACTTTAAGAAAATATAAAATCAACAAAATAAATCAAAAACATGTACAAAAGAAGAAATCTCAAAAATTAGGGGGAATTAGATAAAATCAAGAATAAAAAGATCATGAAATTGATATACAAAACAAACTGCTATTTTGTTCTAGCAAAACCAGTAATTATGATGAAATATTAATTTGATGAAAAAAGATCAAATTAACAAAGTAAAAAACCAGGTAAACTCACAATGAGCAGAGAGGAAATAAAAAACGACTATCAGAAACTACTCTGTATGATTATGTGCCAGAAAAGTTGTGAATTAAAAGAAAAAAAGGGATGAACATCCACAAAAACAAAAACTTCTCAAATTAACAGAACAAGAACTAGAGATCTTAACCCAATCTCAGAACATCAAAAAGGGAAAAAAGTTGGTCCAGATGTATTTACAGTAGAATTCTATCAAACATTTAAAAAGCAACAAATAGTTATGCTACAAAAATTGTTCTAAATAATTGAGAAAGAAGGTATGCTATTAAACTCCTTTTATGGAACAAATATGGTCCTGATAGGCAACCTAGTTAAGTGGCATAGGGGATGCCAGTGAAGTCAGGAAGACCTGAGTTCAAATCCAGCCTCAGACACTTCCTAGCTCTCTGACCCTCTGCAAGTCAATTAACCCTAAAGTTTCCTCATCTGAAAATGAGCTGGAGAAGACAATGGCAAATCACTCCAGGATCTTTGCCAGCTTCTTCTGTAATTATGATGTTGCCATCAATGCCTTTTTGCAATTCAACCAGCTTTTACTTTTAGAATTTACAAGCTATGTCATTTGTTGCCTGTGTTAAAATTAATTTTATTGATATCTTTTGTTTTTACATCACCTATATTTCCCTCTGCATGTATCTCTAACTTCATCAAACAGCCATCCTTTATAAGAAAGATTTTAATAGAAAAAAGGAAGAAAACAAAAAATTACCCAAACTGATCAAAACCCCAAATGGGGTCACAAAGAGTCAGATACACATGAAACAACAAAAACCCCATTTCCACTTCTTTGATAGCATGAAACGTGCTATGATATGTCAATGGCATATTTCTTCTTGTCTTTTCTGACTTCCTTGGAGCATGTACTTAGCTATGAGACCACTAGGTTAAAAGATGTAGACTAAAAGCTAAAAATTGCTTTCCAGAAGGGTCAGACCAATTCACAGTCCCACCAATAACATTTCCACCACTAATGTATTAATATAAGCTTGGTTTCCTAAAGTCCCTCCAACACTGATCATCTTTTTCTCATGTCATCTTTGCCAATTTCTCATAGTAATACAAGAGAGAAATTAAAGGTGTAAACATCAATAAAGAGAAGATAAAAGTACCCCTATTTGCAATATTTGCAATAAATTGCTCATTTATCAATCAATTAACAAGCATTTATTAAGTGCCTAGTATGCACATGCCAGGTATTACAAATAGAAACATAAATAAAGAACTATACCCTACTTTCAAGGAACTTATATATTAATTGAGGAGATGATAAATACATATACATAAGTGTGTGTATATATAAATATATGCATAAATAGGGTGAATATAAAGAGAATCAATACTGGGTAATTAGGGAGGGAGAGAACTAACAATTGGAGGGGATTAGGAAAGGCATCATATAGAAGGTGTCAGTAAACATTTATTAAGCACATATTATGTGCCAGGCACATAGTAAGCCAATGGCAGTCCCTGCCCTCCAGGAGCTTAATGTCTAATGGGGGAGACAATACGCAAACAATTATGCATGGACAAACTATATGCAGGATAAATGGGAAATTATCAACAGAGGGAATGCACTAGAATTAAAAGAGATGGGGAATAGACTTCAATGAAAGGTGAGATTTTACCTGGATTCTTGAAGAAAAAGGAGGAGATGAAGAGGGAGAGAATTCCAGGCATTGAGGGAAGAAGGCTGGAAACAATACCTGGAGCAGAGAGATGGAGTGTCTCTTTTGAGAAAAAGTCAAGGAAACCAGTGTTACTGCATCACAGAATCCATGGGGGTGGGGGGAAGTATGGAGAAGAGGTGAAAAGTGTGTGTGTGTGTGTGTGTGTGTGTGTGTGTGTGTGATGTGTAACAAGATCGGAAAGGGTCTTATGAAGGACATGATCAACAAACAAGATTTTATATTTGATCCTAGAGGTGATAGAGAGCCACTGAAGTTTATTGGGTAGGGGGTGAAATGGTCAGACTTGCTTTAGGAAGATCAGTTTGACAGGTGAGTGGCAGGGAGATGCCAGTAAGCTACTGCATCATAGGTGAAGTGATGGGGGTCTGCACCAGGGTAGGGAAAATATCAGAGCAGAGAAGGGGTGGATGTATATAGTAAAATTGACTTTTTGGATGAAGAGAGGGATTCTCTGAGTTAGAGGTGAGGGAGGAGTGCATTCCTGATAGCAGGAATGGCTAGTGTAAAGGTGGGAAGATGGGAAATGTAACAAACAGAAAAAAGCTCAGAAAACCCCATAGAATCAGTGAAGAAACAAATCAAAATGATTACTAGTTTCAGCAAAGAAGCAGAATAGGACATGAGTCTATTAAAAAAAATTAGAATTTCTATTCGCTACTGACAAAACCCAGGGGCAAATGACAGAAAGAGATATACCATTCAAAACAACTACATAAAATATCTGAATTGAAACTACTAAGACATGCACAAGATTTATAGAAATTCAAACATAAATCATTATTCACAGCAATAAAGGAAGACAAATAATTGGAGTCATTGTTTGTGGTTGGGCTGAGCCAATATAATAAAAATGACAGTATTATTTTAACCAGTTTATGGGTTCAGTACCATGCCAATTAAAATTCCAAGGAGTTATTTTATAGGACTAAACTAAATAAAAATTTCATGGAGAAAATGGAAATAAAAGGTGTTGAATTTCAAGAGGAGTAATGGAAAAGTATAAATTTAGGGGGCATAATAATAAATAACACATATATAGTACTTACTATGAACCAGGCACTTTACAATTATTTTCTCATTTGATGTTCACAACAACCTTTGGAGGTAGGTGCTATTATCACCCCCATTCTACGGATGGCAAACAGAAATGAAATGATTTGCCAGGATTGCATAGCTAGTAAGTATCTGAGACCAAATTTGAACTCAAATCTTCCTGACTCCAGGCCTGATTCTTACCACCTAGCTGCCAAGAGAAGATTTGTATGAACTGATATGGAACAGAGAAAACAGAACCAAGAGAATAATTTCTATAATGTGTAATGTTATAATGCATATATAATGCATAATGTTATAATACATTATGTCTATAATAACATAAACAAAAGTCAAAAGGAATATGCTACCAAACTCAAATTTAGTCAAGGCAAGTCAATAAGCATTTACTAAGCGCCTACTGTATGCCAATACTATGTTAAGCCCTGGGTATTCTTAAGTATTCACTTTCATTGTTCTATCTTAGACCCAGAGAAAAGATGATGAAACACATTTCCCTCCTGCCCTCCAAGAGGAAAGAAAGAATCTTACAGGTGTACAGAGTTTGCCAATGCTATTTAGATATGACTCCTTTCACTTGAGTTTTATTGGACTCTTTCCTCTTTTCTTTAGAGGATTGATTGTGGGTGGAGGAGGAGAGGTGATATTAGGAAATGATTTTAACATCAAAAACAAAAGACAAAAATAAATCTATTCTTTTTTAGAAGCTAAAAAGAATGCTGGGGGCAACTAGGTGGCACAATGAATAGATTGCCAGTCCTGGAGTCAGGAGAACCTGAGTTCAAATCTGGCCTCAGACATTTGATACTTACTAGCTGTATGACCTTGGGCAAGTCACTTAACCTCAATTGCCTTGCCTTCCCCCTGTCAAAAATAAAAAAGAATACAGTACAAGAATCCTTGCGTTCTGGTACTAGCCCTGCCCTGAACTATGTGACCTTAAACAAGCTGGGTTTAAGCTTTGTCTAAGCTTTGGGTTTTTTTACCTAAAAAAATGAAAGGGCTGAACTGGACAGTCTCATTCCAACTCCAAAGGAATCCTTGACTTCCTAGCTAAAGAAGAAGTAACATGATTCAGAAGGGAGAAAAAAATGGGGGGATAAAACTCCTGGTTTCTAGTCCTGGTCTTGCCTAGACCTGTATGAAAATGAAGAAGTTACCTCCTTTCTCTGGGCCTTGGATTCCTGCAAATGAGAGCAAATTAATTCACTTTTTAAAACTGATTAAGAAGTTAAAGTCTGGGGCAGCTAGGTGACGCAGTGAGTAGAGCATCAGCCCTGGAGTCAGAAGGACCTGAGTTTGGATCCGACCTCAGACACTTAACACATACAAACAAAAACCTAGCCGTGTGACCTTGGGCAAGTTACTTAACCCCAATTGCCCTCCAAAAAGCAAAAAAAAGAAGTTAAAGTCTGACTGAATCGATGTACTTATTTATTTGATCTTTCCTCTCAGCCTCAGTTTCCCCGTTTACAAAACAAGGGGATTGGTCTAAATCTCAAAGGTGATCAATTCTTTTCTCTCTCTTGTGTGATTTGCAGGTGGCATTATTAAGAGCCCATGCTGGAGAACACCTTCTTCTTGGAGTTGCCAAACGATCTATTCCCTATACTGATTTCCTGCTTTTAGGTAAAAAGAACAAACATTCCAGGATTCCCTCCTCTTGCTCTGCTCCAGCTTCCATTATAAGTCCTTTACTGACCTTGAGCAGCACTATCACCTCTAGTACTGACGTGAGAGTTAATTAGCCTGGCCATGGATCTGTAGTTAGGAGGAGCCAGTAGATACGGTCATTGATACAGTTAGGAGTAGCCCCACCAGTGTTATGATCTGGAATAGCCAGTAGATAAGACCAGTGTTATAGTCTGGAGTAGCCAGGACAGGCTACTTGGAGGAGAGATGGGACCCAACTTGGGTCTTGATGAATGGGAGGGGGACATTCAAACTGAAAGAGAAAAGGGAATAAAGTATTTCTGGTGGGTGAGATAACCAAAGATAGGAAGGCAGATATGACTAGAGAGGGGCGTGTGTGTGTGTGTGTGTGTGTGTGTGTGTGTGTGTGTGGTGAGAGTCACAGAATCCCACAATTTTAGACTTGGAAGGGACCACAGTCTAACCCAAATCCCAAATAAGAACCTTTACTACAAATGCAACTGACAAGGGATCATTTAGGCGCTTCTTGAAGAACCCTAGGGAGGGAGAACCCATTGCGTCTTGAAGCAGACTGCTCCATTTTTGGAAACCCTAATTTCGGGGATATTTTCCCTGACACGTAGCCTAAATTTGTCTCTTTGTAACTTTCACCCAGTGCCTTAGTTTCCTCTCTTTAGGGCCAAACAGAACATGTCAATTCCCTCCTCCATATATTAGTCATTCAAATGCTTGAAGAAAGCTCTTATTTCTCTTCTAAATCTTCTCTTTTCTATACTAACCATAGATCATAGGATCATAGTTCTAAAGCTGGAAAGGACCTGAGAGGTCAATTAATCTAACCCTCTCATTTTGCATATGAAGAAACTAAAGCTCTGAGAATTAAGTGACCTACTGATAGTCACACAGTACCAAGTGGCAGAGTCAGGGTTCAAACATGGGTCCCAATTCAGTGGTCTTTGCCTTACACCATGCTGCCTGCCACCACTCCTTTAAATAGTCTTCATGTGGTATAGACTCAAGACCCTCCATCAGCTTTGCTGTCTGCCTCTAAACACTCTCTAATTTACCAATATCCTTCCTAAATAATGATGCCCAGAACTAAACACAATATTCCAGCTGTGGACTGACCAGGACAAAAGATGGTAGAACCATCTCCTTATTCTTTAAAGCCTCCTAAGATTTCATTAATTTTTTGGACTACCATACTCTTGGTTCATATTGAGTTTGCCAACCACTCAGACCCCCAGATCTTCTTCAAACTGTTGCCTGACCATGCTTCACCCATCTTCTACTTCTGACCAAAGTGTAGAAGGAGGAGTCCTGGGAGAATTAGTGGAAGCAGTGAAAAGAAGAAAATTAAAATTTCATCAGGGGGCAGACAGATGATGCCTTGTTCAGATAGAGTTTAGGCCTAGAGTCAGGAGGACCTGAGTTCAAATCCAACCTCAGACACTTGACTCTTACTAGCTGTGTGACCCTGGGCAAGTCACTTAACCCTGATTATCTTGCCCCACCCCCACCCCCATGCAAAAAAAACCCAAAACTTTATCTAAGGGAAAATGTCTTATTGCTATACAAAAGTAGACTGGCCTGCCCCAAGAGGCAGTGGGTTCCCTCTTAACTTAGAGACCTTTGTGATATATAAAAAGTTCAAGAGACATAGTTTCTGGGTAATTAATCATTTTATTAATCATGCTAGCATATATGTAATATATATTTTTTAATAAAAGAGGTCAGTGATACACAAATACCAAAGACCATGGAACCCACTCAACACTTATATGTCCTTAGAAGAGTGCAGGGGATCAACTCTTATTGTTTAACAATTAATAAGAGAATGAATATTATAATGAGAGGTGGGTTAATTCTAATGAGGGTCTGGGGCACATGACAGATCACTTAGTCCTGGTCAAAAAGACTCGTCTACACCCATGTCACCCTGTCTAGGGTAACCTAGACAAAAGGGAGAATCCACATTTTCCCAGACCTGTTTGAGTAAAACACAATGGTCTGGAATCCTTCCTAAACTAAAATTTATTTTACCTTCTGAGTAGGTCTGAGTTTCCCCTCTTATTACCAGCCCCTGTGCTGTAAAAGCTTCCTGAATAAATTACAGGGGCTAATTTCTGAATGAAGTAGAAAAGGAAAAAATCTTTGTCCTAATTCAATAACTGGTAATTAATTTAAGAGGGAAATCATCATTTCTCTCCCTTTCATCCAAAGGCTGGATGCCCACTTGTAGAGAGATTCTTCTTCAAGACTGGGTTGAAACTGATGGCCACCGAGGTCCTTCCAATCCAGAGATTCTGTGTTTCTATAAAAATCTTATCTTTTTTCAGATGCTACCCATTCCATGAAGTCTTCTTTGCTCTTCCCAGTTGTCAAAGCCCTCTCTTTCCTCAAATTATCTTGCTTTTATTGATCTGTGCGTATATTGTATATCGTGCATATATCGATGGCGCAAAGACCAACAACAAAACAGCCCGGATGCTTGAGGTGCATTATACTGGATGGAAATTGCTTTATAATACACAACATGCACAGAATCATAGGCATTAAAGACAACGTATAATATACACAAGATAAGTAAATGCAAAGTATATAGAAAGTATTTGTTTTACAGAGATGGTCTAAAGGAACTACAAGGTGAATAAGGAAAAGCCTCACATTATTGTAGGAGGTGGCATTTGGACAGACACTTGAAGGGAACGAGGAATTCTAAGAGTTAGAATACAGACTGCAAAAAGAGAAAGGGTAGAGATGGAATGCTATGGATGGGGAATAGCCCATTGGGCCATTGGAGCAGGACCACAAAGTACACTGGGAGAATGATTTCACATCAGCCCAGAAAGTCTGAAGCCAGACTGGGAGGGGCTTTAAATATCAATAAAGCTTTTTATCCTTCAGGCAGCAGACAGATTTTGAAGCTTCTTGAAGAGAGGAGGGACATGCTCACACCCATGCTCTAAGGGATATCTATTTGGTAACTGTAGGATGATGGACTGAAGTGGGAAGGAACTAGAGGAAGGGAATTCAGCCAGGAGGTTATGTCTAGAAGTGATGAGGTAAAAGCACAGAGGAGAGGTTGTGGGGGTGGAATGGAATCCTGGGACTCCCTGGCAAAGCCCATTCTAATGCTAAGGGTCCAGCCAGTACTTGATGAACACTGGCGGAATCTGTTAATAGCTGTCTATTGCTGTGTCTCCATGTATGAGGAGGCATTTACGAGAAACATGGCATTTACTTGATAAATGAGCCAGTCCCATCAGTTTTAAGAGATTTTTCTTGAGGTTTTTGGTGCTGAATTGAATTGCATAGCACAAAAAGGAGGGGGAAAGGATAGACTGGAATAAAAGGGGAAAATAAAATATCCAACAATTCACCAAATTTCATCAGATTAGCAGAGCATATCCTACAGCACCACCTGCTGTCAAGAAGAGTTATTATATTGTCCAAGTAGGGATTTCCCCATCTAGACTATACCAATCAATCAATAACTATTTATTAAGCACCTACTATATGCTAGGCGCTGTGCCTTGAGAGCAGCTGGGTGGGGGTAGAGGATAGAGCACCTGGGTTGGAGTGGGGATGACCTCAATTCAAATCTGGCCTCACACACTTACTAGCTGTGTGACTCTGGGTAAGTCACTTAACTCCTATTTGCCTCAGTTCCTCCTCTGTAAAATGGGGACAATGAAAAGAATGGGGACCAAAAAATAGGGACAAAGAAAATGGTAAACCACTCCAGTATCTTTGCCAAGAAAACCCCCAAATGAGGTCACAAAGAGTAGGAACGACAACAAGGTGCCAGACACTGCTAAATGATGGGGATTAGAAAATAGAGACAAAAGACAGTCCCTGCCCTCAAGGAGTTTATAATCTAATGGGAGATACAACAAACAGGCTCCATTCAAGGTAAATGGAAATAATTTAACAGAGGGAAAGCACTAGAATTAAGAGGGGTTGGGAAAAACTACTTGTAGAAGATGGATTTTAGTTGGGATTTAAAAGAAACCAAAATATACTTGTTAAATGTGGGCTCTTTCCTTGTCAATATTACCGAGAGCTAGACTTAGTCATAAGTGAAAGAGGCAGCCATCTGCATTGAGCTATAATGGAATTACCAACTCCTGACCCCTTGCCCAAAAGACCTCCACAAACCATCAGGCTGTTGCTTGAAATTTGACCTCTACAGTACTACATTCCTAGGAATCCCCAGTTCTTTCAGCTATCATTATTCAGTCGTGCCTGACTCTTCATGATCCCCTTTAGGTTTTTTTGGCAAAGATATTGTAGTGCTTTGCCATTTCCTTCTCCAGCTCATTTGACAGATGGGGAAACTGAGGCAAACAGGGTTAAGTATCACACAGC
Organism: Gymnobelideus leadbeateri; assembly: GCA_011680675.1. Classification (NCBI taxonomy): domain Eukaryota; kingdom Metazoa; phylum Chordata; class Mammalia; order Diprotodontia; family Petauridae; genus Gymnobelideus; species Gymnobelideus leadbeateri. The sequence goes on along the minus strand of WOXC01000614.1, from coordinate 85,658 downwards.
TAGTAAGTGTCTGAGCCTGAATTTGAGCTGACTCCAGGCCTGGCACTCTATCCACTGGCCTACATAGCTGCCCTATATTATGCCTTCAGTCCTATATTAAAATGTAAATTCTCATCAGAAGATTGGATTTGATTAGTAAGTGAGCCAGTCCCAAAAGGCTGTAAGAGATTTTAAATTTAATCAATTTTTATTTTAATTTTAATTGAATTAATTTGAGATTTTAATTGAATTTTAAGATTGATTAACCATTTATATTTTAAGATGAGTGAATCTATCTGTACCTTTCCTGAGAGTAGGGGAGAGGCCCAGATCATGAAAGGTGTGGAGAGGAGGGGATGCAATCCACAGAGGCGTGTAAAGGACCCAAAAGATATGGCTGACTGTCTCCATGATCTTTGCCCCAGAGGAGTCTTCAGTCCCAAATGATCATTACTAAAATGCCAAAAGGTCTGCTTATTTAAAAAGGATCTTGGGTCAGGTGGTCATTCTCTTACAAGCTCATTATGCCATGAGCTTCTCTCCTAGGCCACAATCTGGAAGAGATCTAGTCTATCTGCTCATAGATGCTCCAAAGGTCAGTCTCTTGTGTTCTGTTCTCTGTATATAGGCTTTCACGTCAGGTGTACCTGTTGACAGAATCCAATGCAAATGATTCTATAGCCTACAGATGATACAGCTGTTCTCACTCCTCCCCAGGAAATGATTTCATTATTCCCATGCACTGCCCAGAACTGGAAATTGCTCGAGTTGCTATCAGAATACTGGACGAGCTGGTCAAGCCCTTGAGAGAAATTCAAATTGATGACAACGAATATGCTTGTCTTAAAGCTATTATATTCTTTGATCCAGGTAAGAGAACTCAAAGTCTCCAGTCTCTGACTCTGGCTATGCATGAAAATGGAAGAAAGAAAAGAAAGAAAGAAAGAAAAGAAAGAAAGAAAGAAAGAAAGAAAGAAAGAAAGAAAGAAAGAAAGAAAGAAAGAAAGAAAGAGAGGGAGAAAGAGAAAGAAGAGAAGGGAAGAAAGAGAAAGAAGAGGGAGGAAAGAAAGGAAGAGAAAGAAAGAAAGATGAGAGAGAAAGAAAAAAGGAAAGAAGAAAGGAAGGAGGAAAGAGAAAGAGAGGAAGGAAAGAGAAAGAAAGAAGAAAGAGAGGATGGAAGGAAGAAAGAAAGAAAGAGAGGGAGAAAGAGAAAGATGAGAAGAAGGGAAGAAAGAGAAAGAAGAGGAAGGAGGAAAGAAAGAAAGGAAGAGAAAGAAAGGAAGGAAGGAGAAAAAGAGGAAGGAAAGAAAGAAAGGGAGAAAGAGAAAGAAGAGAAGGGAAGAAAGAGAAAGAAGAGGGAGGAAAGAAAGGAAGAGAAAGAAAGAAAGATGAGAGAGAAAGAAAAACGGAAGGAGGAAAGAGAAAGAGAGGGAGGAAAGATAAAGAAGAAAGAGAGGATGGAAGAAAGAAAGAAAGAAAGAAAGAGAGGGAGAAAGAGAAAGATGAGAAGGGAAGAAAAAGAAAGAAGAGGAGGGAGGAAAGAAAGAAAGGAAGAGAAAGAAAGGATGAAAGAAAGAAATAAAGAAAGAGAAAGAAAGAAAGAAAGAGAAAGAAAGAAAGAAAGAAAGAAAGAAAGAAAGAAAGAAAGAAAGAAAGAAAGAAAGAAAGAAAGAAAGAAAGAGGAAGGAAGGAAGAAGGAAGAAGGAAGAAAGGAAGAAGAGGAATGGTTCAGGGTGACAGGGAAGAGAAACCAGCCAAGGGAAGAAAAAAGGTGATGAGAAGGAAAAAGGAAAGCATTTAGCATAAAACTGATGGGAAATCTGTGTCCATCAATGTGGCTTCCTACCTGAGCAGCCTTAGTACAGTGCCTGGCATATAGGAAGTTCTTAAGCAATGCTTTTTGCCACCCAACAGAAAGGGGAAGGGGAAGAGAATGGGCATTTGCTAAGTGCCTACTGTATGCCAGACACTGTACTAAGCACGTTGCAAATATTATTTCACTTGATCTTCACAGTAGCCTGAGAGGTGGACACTGTTGTTATTATCCGCATTTCACAGAGAATGAAACTGAAAGTAACAGGAATTAAGTGACTTGCCCAGGGTCACACAGCTAGTGAATGTCTGAGGCCACATCTGAACTCAGGTCTTCCCGACTCCAGGGCCAGGGCTCCATCCACACACCACCAGCTGAAGGGGAGGATCTTTAAGGTTGACAAGGTCCCAAGGGAATAACCAATTCCAGCTGCTCCAAGGCTCTGCTTTGGCACAGTGATGGTTAGGGAACTTTAAACCATGCCAAAAAAAAAAAAAAAAAACTTCAGACAGATATCTTCAAATGCCCAGCGGGCTCATGATATGGGGGGAGAGATTTGGCTTCTTTCACTCAGGCCCCGCAGGTACAACTGGGGTTCATGGGAGGAAGTTACAGGCAGAGTCTGACAGCAGGAAACATTCAGCATGTGATAGGTAAGAAGTGACGTGTCACTGGGCAGGATTCATGCATTAGGCAGGTGGGTGGCCTAGATGACCTGGAAAGTTCCTTCCAAATCTAAAAAAGTGTCTACACTAGAATCAAGGTGGGGATCGGGGTGGGAGCTTCAAAGTTTTAGTGGGGCAGAGGTTTATTAAGGGCAGTTAGGTGACTCAGTGGATAAGTACTGGGCCTGGCCTCAGACACTTACCAGCTGCATGATTCTAGTAAGCAAGTCACTTCACCCTGTTTGCCTCAGTTTCCTCATCTGTCAAATGAACTAGAGAAGGAAATGGTAAACCATTCTAATATCTTTGCCAAGAAAATCCCAAATGGGGTCACCAAGAGTCAGACATGGCTGAACAACAGCACTGAGGAAGAGGTCCAGTGTCTAGAGGACCTGCTTTAGCATCAGGACTGCCTGGATTTGAGTCTTACCTCAGCCTCATATCCCACATACTACTCTGTGACCTTGGGAGAGTCATTTGATATCTCAGTGCCCTTCAGAAACCTCTCTAAGACCATAAGTTATAGAGTATCCCTACCCAGAGTTCTCTAAATTGATAAAATCATAGGATCCAAGCTTCAGAGCTGGAAGAAATGCTAACGGCCACCAAGTCTAAACCCTATCATTTCCCATATGAGAGCTTAAGCACCTTGCCCAGGGTCACACGGTTAGTCAGTCTGAGGCAGTCTGACCTCAGATCTTCCTGATTAAAACTGGAGGCCTCTGAGTCAACAAGAAGGACTGGCTTCTGTACTCAAAATCACCATGTCAGCTAAACCCTTTAAACTTTTGAAAGGTGTCCAGGTGCCAAGGTGAATGCCTCATCCTGCTGGTGTACAGAGGGAAGTACTAAAGGTGGGGAGAGCAGAACCAGGAACCAGGCCCTGACAGCGGCCACATGTTCTCTAGAGGGATTCTAACTTTCATTGGGCCACAGACCCTTTGGCTGGCTGGGTATCTCAAAATAATGTCTGTAAATTCATAAACTACACATATTACAAAAGAAACAACTTATACTGAAATACACATAGTAGTACTTTTTAAGGTGATGAGCCTCAGGTTAAGAACCCCTGTTGCAGAGGCTTTAATTAGTAGTATCTGCTAATGTGGCAAAGTGGATAGAGATAGAGAGCCAGGCCTGGAGTCAGGAATCCTTGAGTTTAAACCTGGTCTCAGAAACTTACTAGCTGTGTGGCCTTTGGCTAGTTTCTCTGCCTCAGTTTCCTCAACTGCAAAGTGGGGATCATTCTAGCACCTTCCTCCCAGGGTTACTGTGAAGATCAAATGAAATAATATTTGTAAAGCACTTAGAACAATGCCTGCCTTCCTTCCCCCCTCCTTTTCTCTTCCTTCCTTCCTTCCTTCCTTCCTTCCTTCCTTCCTTCCTTCCTTCCTTCCTTCCTTCTTTCCTCCCTTCTTCTCATTTTTCTTTTTCCTTTCTACCCTCCCTCCCATTCTCCTTTCCTACCTTTTTTCTTCCTTCTTGCCTTTTTTCTTTCCATCCTACCTTTTTTTTCCTTCTGATGGAATCCTAATAAAGCTACCCCAGCCCCAATATTCTAACTTCATTACAGGCACCACTGTACCTATCTAGCTCACCCCCCATGTCCTAACTTCTTTATATATGCCTCACTCACTGCTCACTGGAACAACAGGTGTGTCCCTGAACTCTTAGTTCCCACAGAAACAGCAGGTGTGTCCATGTGATGGGAACCCAGGTACTGCCTCTACCTGGTCACTGCCCCCAGACCCATTCCCACAGAAACAGGTGTGTTCTTGTATTCAATCACAATCACATCATCCATCTAGCCCAAGACAGGACCACAATACCTAACTGTCTTAACCAGACAGGACCACAATACCTAGCCAATTGGAGGGCAACATGACCAGAATGTTTAACCACTGAACCATAGATGGGGCCCCTCCTCCATTACCTAGTCCCTTAACAAATTCCTCCTGCCTTTTTAATATTAATGACATTCCTCTATTCTATGTAAATTTCTGTTATGCAATTGCATCTTTACCCTATAAAAATCCATCTTGCTATCTCTGAAGTTGCTGGTTCCTCTTAGAATTTAGCCGGGTTCCTGAAAGGCGTCAATCTCAATAAATGCCTATACTTGGATTAGAGAATTCTTTGAGACGGTTCCACCACAACACACCATGAAACCTCATCAGTTTTTGGGTAGGCAGAGCCCCCACCTCAACACTTCCTTCCTCTTTTCTTTTCTTTCCTTCTCTCCCCTCCCTTCCCCTCCTCTGTCTCCCTTTCCCTCTCCTCCCCTCCTGCATTGCAGGGGGTCTGGAAATGTCTTTGTGCTGCATATAAAAAACTAGGCAGCAGCAGCCTTGGACATTCCTAATCCAGTGGTCAGAACCTTAAGCGATGCTCATTGCCTTTTGTATCTATATCCTTTAATGCCCGGCACAGAGAAGGTTTGTTGACCGGGACCAAGTCTGATTCAGCCCAGGAATGGAGTCAGTGAGGCTGCAAGGGTGTAACAGTGGACAGACACCAGACTTGGGCATGTGCCAAATGAGCCGAGGAGCTCAGCGCGAATTTTCTGCGATGCTGGGATGCTGTAGGACGCTCGCCTGGGATCGCGCCTCGGCAGGGGAGCGCAGCGCCCCGGCGGCCTGACGTTGTGCCCTCTCCGCTCTCTCTCCCTCTCCCAGACTGCAAAGGCCTGAGCGACCCTGGGAAGGTGAAACGGATGCGCTTCCAGGTGCAGGTGAACCTGGAGGACTACGTCACGGACCGGCAGTACGACTCGCGGGGCCGCTTCAGCGACCTCCTCCTCCTCCTGCCCCCGCTGCAGAGCATCACCTGGCAGATGATCGAGCAGATCCAGTTTGTGAAACTCTTTGGCATGGCCCGCATCGACAGCCTGCTGCAGGAGATGCTCCTGGGAGGTAGGCGAGGCCCGCCCAGCCCCGCCCCAGATGCTCTCAGGCTCCTTCCCGGCCCCGCCCAGCCCCGCTCCAGACACTCCCCAGATCCCTCCCGGCCCCGCCCTGTGGTCTGTTCCTCCTGGTCCAGTCCTCCTCATGCCATAGCAACCCGGTAAAGATGGACTGGCAGCTACGCACAGACTGCGGGCTGCTGGGGGCTTTCACCACGCCCCCCAGAATGCTCAGTTCTCATTAGGAGCACCTGATGGAAGTTAGAGGTGAAGAGAGTGAAGAGAACGCTAGTTTTGGAGTCAGACAGGCCCAAGTTCAAATCCCACCTCAGACACTTTCTAGTTCTGTGACCCCTGACAAGTCACTTAACCTCCATCACAGTTTCCTCATCTGTGAAATCGGGAGAATACTAGCGCCTACCTCAGGGTCGGTTTGAGGATTATATGCCAAGTGCTTTGCAGAATTCAGACCACTATATAGACTTTGCTGTAACAAAATTGGGGGTTTGGGGAGAAGGGAACGGATATGGGCAATGGTGGGGTCCAGACAGCCTGAGGCTGGAATGGAAAGGGGGTAGGTGAAGATAAGCTGTGCAGACTTAGAATGAGAGGAAGAGACCCCGGGCCAGACAGATATGGATCACAGGAAAAGGGATGGAAGTAGTGCCCCTAGAGTGGAAGGTATGGTGGGGCTAGGGGACAGAGATGTCAGATAGCAGCTGATAATGATATTAATAGTTTTAATAATCTGGTTACCTACAGTCTTTCATCTGAGCCTCATGGCTGCTCTGTGAAGAAGTAATTATCCCCATTTTACAGATGGTGAAACTGAATCTGAGACTTGCGCAGGCTCCCCCAACCAGTGTGTGAAGGAGAATTCCAGTTCATTTTGTCTAGAGTCTAGGCTCTTCCTTTGGATACATAGAAGTTGGAGGGAAGAGGGAAGATTTAGCTCTTTATTTCTTCCTACGTTTCCTTTTTTGTTGTCATATTTTCATTATCTTTTATTCTCATCACATTTATTTCCAGGTACATCCCTCCTTCCCCTTGTCATTCACCGTAACAATGAGTACAAAGTCCGTATTACGGCTAGCTGCAGCCTTGACCCAAACTTTCCCTTTGTGCTTGTTTACAGGGAACAACACAGAGATGCCCCAGTATCATTCTGGGATGCCCAGCTTAAACCTGGAGCCAGTCACAGGCCACATCCTTCCCAACACCCTCAGTTCGGTGATCCAGGCTGCACCCGGGGCAGGCCAGGGCTGCTCTTTTACAGGTCATGGTAAGGACACAAAATAGGGTTCTTAGGCTAACATTAGAAAAAACAGAAGGGCGATCAGAAGCATTGGGGCTTTGAGTATGCAGAGGGCAGTCTCTAGAACAGCTGTCACTGTGCTGTGCTTTAAGGGGTCCCTGCTCCCAAATCTCAACTTTGGCACTTGTCATGGTGCCCGAAATCCCACCTTAGAGCTGCTTTTGTGTCTGACAGGGAACTTAAAAGACAGAGTCATCTATTAAATGCAGATACTCATAGGAGGCCACACATTAGCAAGGACAAGCTAGCAGCTAGTTAGAAGTAAGGCCCTGTAGGGCTGAGATAGATGTTGGGGTTTTCAGGAAATATTGGAATATCTTCAGTCAAAGGTTGTTTACCTGGTGTCTGTGAACTATAAAAAACATACTTTTCAATATAATTGGTTTCCTTTGTGCTGTAATCCTATTTTATTCGTTTTAAAACTTTATTCTCAGAAGGGGTTCACAAGTTTCACCACCTGACAAAGGGGTCCATGACCCAAAAAAGGTTAATTACTCTTGTCTTTGATAGAAAATCTTCCTTCTTTAAGAGGCAACTTTTTATTTGTTCATTTTGGGGGGTGGGAGGGAAGAATTATCAAAAATCACTAGAAGCCAAGTTTGATAATTAAGTATTTTGGGCTATCAGACTTGTCAGCCAGTTCAGCTAATAGGTAGTAACTGTGGGCCCTGGTCAAAAAGCTCATTCTGGGGGCGGCTAAGTGGCGTAGTGAGTAGAGCGTTGGCCCTGGAGTCAGAAGGACCTGAGTTCGGATCTGGCCTCAGACACTTAACACACACACAAACAAAAACCTAGCTGTGTGACCTTGGGCAAGTTACTTAACCCCAATTGCCCTCCCAAAAGGCAAAAAAAAAAAAAAAGCTCATTCTGCTCTGAGTTTTCAAAGTTTACATTTTAACTAGGAGAGAAGAATCTGAACTAACATCTTTTTCCTGCTCAGAATCTCCAGACACATCTGTCTCTTCTCCTACAAGCCCTGGGCATGAAGATTACAAATTGGACCCTGCCAGAGGATCTGAGATGCCCATTCAAATACTGCCCCAGACGGTCGTACCCAAGCAAGAGATTTTATAAGTCATGAAAATGAAGAGACTTAAGCCCCCCAGGAAGTCAGCTACAAGCTCCTTACCTTTCCAGATGTGGGTCACCATGACTGCCTCAGCTCAACAGTCAGCCCAGACTTCAGAGGCTGGAAGATTCCAATGGTTACATCCTGCTGGCTACTCAGTTAATACCAGGATTGTTTGATGGTCCCTGGATTGATTCTCCAAGACCTCTTTCCCTCCTGCAAATATAAGAGGGCTAAACTTTGGGGACACTTTAAAGTAATTATGTCCAACAGAGCTGAAAAAATCACTATGATCTAACTCCATTTGGCAGGACAGAAATGTCTGGTTTCTATTAGCAAGAACACAAGGCAACAAGGACCCAAATAATTTGTGTCCTCAGCTTGGAATTTTTTAGACCTGGAGGCAGAACATGAACCCCATACATATACAGAGAACAGACACTGAGTGTATTTTTTATTTAAAAAAATAGCCCATTTGCAAATTGGGCAGAGAGGGGTATACTCAGGTATCCACCTGCCAATTTGAAGAAGGGCCTGGCCATCTTTCATTCAATTCCAAAAACATATGCTAAATCCCTATCTGCAAGGTACTGTGCTAATCACTGGACTGATTTTTACATATGGGCTCTAACCTCACATCTAGATATCCTTTCCCTGTTTCCTCCTTCCTGCCAGTCACACCTTAGCCCATCTTCTCAAAGTATTCCAATGTAACATCTATACAATTTTCCACCTCAATGAGGTCATGTCACTACCTTAAAACAGGAATAATTCGTTATTGCTGGGGAATTTTGGTTTGGTTCTGATAAGATACCATTTGGACATACCAATGTCCATTACATTTGTGTAGTGCCAGTTGTGTGGACAATAAGGAAGTCACTGAACCCCATTGGCCTCATCTGTAAAATGGGGATAATTGGCAGTTCCCATCTTGCCAAGTTGTGGTAAGGATCAAAGGAGATTATGTACATAAAAGGATGAGATATGAGGTGAACATCCACTATTAATATGAAGTCATGAAACTTCTCTGCATTGTAACCACCCCACCTCTGCCTCCATTCCCCACTTCAGACTTCCGAATCTCTCATGCTTATACTAAATCAGCTTTTCTCAATGGCTGAGTACTTGAATCAAGCTTCAGATCACAAAAGCCCTTTTGCCTGACACAGATGAAGTGTGATAATAATTAGACTGAGGTTCAAACAGACAAAAATTGAATGTGCAAACAATCCCCATTCATTCATGGAAGTTACTGACAGAACTATTTCTTGCTCAGGGCATCTCCTCTCAAAATTACCTTTAGGGCGAAAATCGTTCTTTTATTCCCAGGGATGACAAATCTCTGTCCTAAGACAGTGGATCTGAGTTTTGAAAACAGCAGAGTCATTCAGGTCATAGCAGGTGACTGAAGGGGATCAAACTGGACACAACCATTTGGGTAAAAGAATGAAGGGTGATATATAAAAGGAATAAGCCTGGTTTCAGCTCTGCTTACTAAAGACTCAAATCAAAATAAAGAGTCTGGCTCTTGAAGGTCACTCCCAAAGAGGATTTACACACAAATTTTAAGCAAAGACAGAATCTTCAGCACAAGCATGGCTTCCCATGGTGACTGCCTTGAACAGGAGAACATTATACCTTTGGATGTGTAAATTCTAATGTTAAAAAAAAAAATCTGTCCCATGACTTCATAGTCACACTTTATATGAGCAATATAATTAATGCAGGTCTTTTCACATTACTCAAGAGTTGTGAAAATGTCTAATTACTGATGCCCTTTTTATAGATTTAAAAAAAAACTGATTATAAAACTACACATTTAGATTTTTAAAATACACATATATTTTATATACATATATATGTGTGTATGTGCATGTGTATATATGTGTATATATATACACAGACATATCACTGTAAGAACAGATAAAAATATATGATCAATGTTCCCACATGTATAAAGCTGCAAATCTGGAACCTCTTGAACAATTTTCCATGTACAGTATTAATGCTCAAAAATTCTAGAAAACTGTGATATTTCTGCTCGCTGAGGTTAGCCTACAGCATGAAAATGTCATTATTACAATGTGTGTGGCTTGTTTTCACGGCCTTAAAAAATCTTGCTTCTTCCAACTGGAAAGACGGAAATCACACCAATATTCAAAAATGCTTTGTGTCTTGAAACTTCAAGCCAGAACATGGGAGTAAAACTGAAGATATGCTTTTGTACCTCAAATAAGCCTGGTACAGCAAAGACACCACCATCTACCAACTGTGATGCTAAATGTCAGCCAATGAAACTCAAAATTTCAAACTGTTGATTTTTGTTAGCCTTAGCAGGTAAAACTGTAATCGTTACTTAATAAATGACCAGTGATCAATATCATACCAGAAAATGAGTTTGACTATAATCATACAATAACCAGATCGCAATTTTCTCTTGAACTTAGGAGTCATTTTTTCAGGCATTAACTCATGAATTTTCAGTATCTTACAAGGCAGATAAGTGATTTTAGTTGGAGGGTTTTTTTCCACATTGATTTGGCAGATCAGGAAATGGAATCCATGTCAAAAAATTCTTTTTTGTGCTTCTCACAAATTACATTGGTCCATCACAACAATGACTAGATAGTTGAGGGAAGGGGCAAAAATTCTGACTAGCACACTGCTGAGGGCAAGAGCCACTTTCACTGATCCAAGACAACCCTACAGGTCTCCAAATCCAGTGTGATGATATAGGTAATTTCCCCAGTTGCAATCGTACTGGCAAGGAAGCAGAGGGCAGAGCCCAGAAGAGGTCTGTGATAACAACAGGATTCTCAGGATGGCCTAGGACCAATAAAGATGTGTGTATACTGGCTGTGGAGGAGCAGGGATGTACTAGGCAGTGTGGGGCACAGGTCTTCCCCTGCCATTAGTACACTGGGGGGAGGTTCCAGTGGCCCCCTGCCAGTTGGAGCTCTGCTTACCAAACAATGAGATGTAATAGATGAAAATCAGTAAAGCCTGACAAGTGTTCTGTTTTTACCAGATCTCTTCCTTATCAGTGTGATGTCAAAGCTAATTCTTGTTTCCCCTCAGGGTCCCTCAAAAACAGTATTTACTGACTACTGACTCTTTTCCCCAGACTTGCTGGAAGGAAGCAGGTAGCTGCAGAGCTCTATGTACACACACCGGTATTATAGGCGTCGTTTTGAACTTGCTTGTCTTTACAATTTCTGGGTTTCTTTTTCCAAATAAATACAAGGCCGTTACACAATACAAAATTTGTGTTTGACTCTTCTATTGGTGAAAGGGAAATTCTGCTCAGGGGAGTCTGGCTCTTTAATAAAGTTTCATTTGCTATCACTAGAAGCAAAGAAATAAGCATTTATTAAGGGACTAGTATGTACTAAGTATTATGTGCCATACAAATATCATCTCATTTGATCTAGAGAGAATCATAACCCAAGTTCTCACTGCCACATGCTAGGGTGGCCTAGAAGCTGCTTCAGATTCCACTGCCCAATGATTCTCTTAGCTAATGATGTTGGTGACCTACAAGACTTTAATATTGTCACATGTGGTTGGTTATTAAGACAAGTGGAAGCAGCTGTCTAGGAGAACTGGGGAAAAGGATAAGGGATAAAAGAGAGCATTACCAAGCAAAATGGTGATACTGCCGGCTGACAGCAAGCCCTAGCAAAGACTTACTGCTGTCACCTACTCTAGCATAAATACACAGCTACCCTACATCTCCAATCAAAAATGGGATGCCTGTTATGTCAAATAGGTCCCACTTTAGTCAGGGTTGAAAAACCAATCCTGTTATAAATGCACTGTTACTGAAGGCAATTCGATCAGCGAGCACCTATGAGCTAGTCATAGAATATCCAAAGGCAAAAAATAAGTTTTTGCCTTCAAGGAGCTTATAAGCTATTGGGAGGAGGGGGAAGGAGGGGAGGAAGACCACATTCAACTTTTGTTTCCATGCCTAATCTTCAACAAATAGTGGCTCACACTGAAACATCTGATCTAGTTACCTTTTATCTCTACTTCATCAACCATAAAACAAACTTACTGTTTCAGTCTATCAAAGGATTGCGGTTTTGTCTGTGTGGGAACTTCCTCTAAGATCATACCTTGATAGTTTCTCATGAGTTGCTGTGTCAAAACCTGTTTATTACCTGGTCCCTGATCTCGAGCACTTAGCTAAGCTGGCCCTGGTACAACCTTCTGGTGCCTGACTCACTCAAAGTCTCTACAGTTTGATAGGACTAGGAATTACCAAAGGCTAAACAGATAGCAAGTGTTCAAGCCAAAATCTGAACCTCAGTCCTGAATCCAAATCCAGCCCTTTTCCCACTGCTGACTCCTGCTTTTTACAGACACAATAAATGCCTTGGTAGGTTTCTCCCACAATGCTCATCTGCATTAGCCTATGCTCTGGAAAACCTCCAATTTTAACATAGTTTATCTCCATACTCCCCCTCCTCCCCATCACTTCATACAGAATAAAGTGAGGTCCCCAACTGAGTCAGAGCTCTTTCTATAAATCTCAAAGCTTCACTTCACTGGGTCAACCTCTCCAAGGTTATCACCACTACCATGATCCCCTCAAGTCTGTCAAGACTCCCAAGGAAGAAGGCAGCTGGTAGGGACATTCACCTTATAACCCTGCCTTCATTTCACATATTGCAATGTAATTCACACCAGGTTTCCTATATTCTGTCCTCCTTTTCCCCACACAGTGACCTTAAGGTTTCAGGAAAATGCTAAGTAGGCCTGGCCTAAAAGGGTTGGGATGGTCCAATTAGCGTGATAATTATCAACTTATTCACAGATGGCTACAACAGGGGACAAGTTAAGTCACTGTTTGCCCCAGTTAGGGTAGGGCTTTGAAGTTAATAAAACCAAGTCTCACTTGTCTAGAGCATACTTTTCTCCTGTTAAATAGGTTTATAAAAAGTGTGTGTAAATTTAACATCACACCAACTTCTCACCCTTGAGAATCTATCACCATCCAACAAATACAGCCAATGTGCACATTGGTGTTATAGACTATTAAAACTTTAATTCAGATGTCTTTCAGTGTGCAGGGGCTTCAAAAATACTGGCTGACTGAGTCAGGAAGCCCCCACTAAGGCCTATTTACACCTCAGACTAAAACTTCTAAAAATAGCACAAAATGAAATATTATTTAAGCCAAATCTCAGTTTGACCCTATTTAACCAAAGGAGTCATTACGCTGAAATCTTTTTTGTTATACAACAGACTTTAAATTCCTACGTAACTGAAACTGTAGGAGACAACCCTGCATTTCTAGCTAACCAGAAATTTGGTCCTCACTGGTAAGGAGGAAGCTAATGCCATTCTCTTCACTCTCTGCTGGAATGCCATACTTACATATATGTTGCACGGAGTCATGACCTGCAAGGCAGAAAAGACCAAGCTCTTAACTGAAGTCTACATAGACTTAATGGTTCTTAGAATTGGAAGGGCCCTGGAAAGAAATCTGGTTAGCTCCTTTTTCTTCGGGCAAGGTGTGAAGCCTTGTGCCCATCTTACAGATAAGGACCAGATGGGCTGAGTGACTGACTCACAGTGGAGTGGGATAAGGGAGGAATTGGAACCCAAGGTTTCTTTCCAGCTGAAGTAAGCACTTTTTGTTATATTCAACTGTCTCTCAACTGCCACTGACTCTTCCTCTAGGCAATTCCCAGATTTCATTTTACTCTACTCCTATATAATATCCATATTCCTGATCTTGTCCAGTCCTCCCTCTTCTCTGCCTATACTCAAACCACCCCATCATGCCAGGAATGAACTGTACCTCCCACCCCAGATTGCTAAGGCTCTTCCCTTTCTTACTGGCACATATATCACGTGCCACCTCCTCTACCAAGCCTCCCCAACCACACCCATTCTTTCCTCCCTTCTCCATTAAAATGCTCAGTTCTTCTAAAACGCCAGAAGCGACTTTGCCTTTTAGTGCTAGTTTGCATTAACCTCTCTCCCCCTTGCATACGACCTGTGTATATGCCTTTTTCTCTCTTTGCAGGCAGGCTCTACATCTTGTCTTTGCATCCACAGTGCCCAACAGAAAGCTGGGCATGGGCACACAAAGTGGCTAGGAAGTGTTTGCCAAATGAGTATTTAAAGGGATCCATGCTTATCTCTAAGGCTCCACAAGAGAACCTGGTCCTCTGAGCATCAATATCACTTGGCTCTAACAAAGGGAGAGAGTAAAGACTGCACAGGTCACCAACCAGCCATCATGAAACACATCATTCCCACTATCCTGTTTCTTCTTTCTTTAAATACACCCCAGGGATATTTTTTGGCATGCAGTGATGCCATATTTACACCGATTCTATAACTATGTTGCATGTATGTGACTACAGTCAAGACGGATCATGATGTGTCCAAGTCAAGAAGCTGATAATATTAATGGAAAACACCTCACTGGTAATGAGGTGGAAAAACATCAAGGGATATTTTTTCAGCTAATTTAAATCATCGCCTCAGAGAACCTAAAAGTAAATCATGTGTTTTGACCATATCGAACAGAAATCCATCTGAAATATAACACACATCCTTACAAACAAGTCTGTTCTTGGCAACTGGTAAGCACTACGATCTTGCTAAAATCCAGGCCGATGGTGTTCAGGGCTTTCGGCCCCCAAGTTAAACGACCTCAGAGGTTTGTGCTGAAGGAGAAAGCAGACAGAAGAATTCTCCCTCTGGCTGGCTATGACTTTGGTCAGCTATATTCTACTACCTTATTTTAAACAACTGTCTGGGTTGAATGTAGCTCCACCTTCAGATTAAGTCCTGGGATCACAAACACATACTAGAGAGTTGAATTTATGAGAAATTGGAACTTTTTGACAGTCAATAAATACTCTTTGGCAAATTCAGCTTGGATATTAGAATTATTCCATAGGGCCTGAAAAATTGGGTTAGTAAATGTCATACAACTTCCTTAAAAAAAAAAAAAATTCAATGAGCCAAGGAAAGAAAGAGACTAAATCCAATGAGACCCATTATCATTTAATTACCAACTTTGAGAAATGTCAATGAATGGCTTTATTTTATATAAAAATTACAATGAAAGGGGTTGAAAAAGCCAAGTAGAGCTGATTTCACACACACACTTGCTAAGTCTCACAGGATTCAAACCCTTAATAATCTTCAACCAACAGACTATATCATTTTTTTTCAAAAGCCTCATGATAAAGCCGAATATACGCTCCCAACAGATGTGCAAAAAAAGGATTCTTTTGGAACTTGCCTCCATTGTTGATCATGCCACAGATGAAAGCTTTTGCTTTTCCGGCTCCTCCTGATCAATTTCCTAAACCTTATGACACATTTCTGTGGTGATCTTACACCAATGAAATTGCTTTGTTCATTTGGCTTTTGTGTGCTGGGCCAATCACTTGATGAATTCCACCTATACTAGTATAAGATTAGAATACACATGTTCTTTGAAGATCTTCACAGATAAACAGAAAGGCATTGTGTCCAGAAGGAAAATACCAAAATGTTTAGTGTGGGAGATCAATTTAAATAAGGAAGACCTCTTAGCATGTTATAAATTGCTTCTAGATGCTTCTGACAAAATATACATAAGCCAGGTGAGTTTAAGGCAATATTCCCCCCTCCCCACCCATCCCATCCCGTCCCGTCCCATCCCACTGCTCTTAAAGGAGCTGTTCACTTTTCAGGCAGAATTCTCGGCTACACACCTGATTTTCATCAATTGTAATGTGAGGAAAGAACAGCAATAATGACAGTCCCCCATCTAGCTCTAGGCATTCTGGTAGTTCAGTTTTATTTCTGTTTCTTCCTAGGAGAGTTGCAAATGTGTGCTCTGCTCTCTTCTGCACCAAAGCCACAAAGAGAAGAGCTGATGCCCTATGCATTATTTCTTTAAAGTTGTGGTGAAATGCACACTGGTCGGCCTTCACTGTGGGGGCTAAACGATCTCCTCCTTTCTCAGACTAACAATGCAGCTTGAGATGCACAGAGATTAAGGTTTTCTAACATGAGGCTTGACTCTTTACCAAGAGTGACATTCATCCAGATAATGCTAATTTAGCTGAATATAAAAAAAACAAAAAAAAAAAAAAAACCAGAGTTCCAGCTCCTTTACGCTCTCAAAATTTTAAAATAATTAAACCCACACAAGATCTTAAAAAGGGAAAGGGGAGGGGAGACAACTGATTGTTCTTTGGATCTGTAGACTGTCCAATTGGCAATACATTCATAGTTAGTCCCAAAGGAGGATATCATAGCAGCTTTTTCCTCTTCCCTGAACATAGGTTTTTAAAAATAGCTTGTCATTAAAAATAAAAATTTTAATTTTTTAAAAAAGGAAAAACTTACATACATTAAACTTGCTGCTAGGATGAAGAAAACATTTTGTCCTGGGATTGGGCAGTTGAGGGGGAAAGGAAGTAAGCAATAAGGGGGGGGGGGGAGGGAATTAATGAGTGTACCTGACAGTTACCTATGCTTCTCAGCACACACAGATCTTTTGCAACTTAATTATAAGAGATGACAAAAATGGAAAGACTGAAATGTATCTCTAAGAAAGGGTTCCTGTAACATTAAGATACAGGAAAAGCAATAACGGAATGGAATTACATGGTAAACAGAAACTCCCTGATGCTACTAGCTTGAGAATTCTTGTTCACTGGGGATTTTTTTCCATGATTGACAAATGCAGCTCAGTACACAGGATTTTTAATAAAATAGCATATGTAATACCCTAAACAACATTTGATCAAATGAAAAAGATTTAACAAAAATCATAATCTCACAGCAGAATAATGACATTTGGCTTCTTTAGTGTGGCCACATGCCTTTCATTAGTGGTACAGCTGAAAAGTCATTACAGCATCCAGTTAACATTTTGGAAAATCTGGGATCTCAGTGACTATAAATGTATAAAATTCTGCTTGCTACAAGCAACTGGTTTGTGTTGGTTCAGTCCCCATTGGTCACAGGTTATATGTCGATAGGCTTTCAAACCCCAAATAAATATCCTAGAGTGCATCTGCAAGTTCCAGTATGGAAAGTGGGCCTCACACAGCAAATTCTGGACCACCTCTCTTTGACTTCAGTAGGAATCTCCTGATTCGAAATCCTGCAAAAGGATTCATCCATAGAATTGAAGGCTGGCCCCCAAAAACAGACTTCATCCCTTCCCATCGGAGCCTCCGTTCCCAGGTTGGCTTTTCACTTTTCAGTCTTTCAATCTCCTGTGCACAAATAAACAATAACATTACTGCTTGACAATAGACAGTTAACACTGAATGGAAATTCAGAGTTACATGAATTCACTTTTTACAATTCCTAAAATAAATCAAGTTAAACTATATATTTCTTTTTTATTTAATATCAGATATTTAAAGAACAGAGACAAATATATAAATATATGTGTGTATACACGTGTGTGTGTGTGTGTGTGTGTGTGTTTGTGTGGCTCTACCACTATAAACTACAAAAGGGTCAGTTTTAGAGAAACCTGGAGTAGACTTGCACGAACAGATGCAGAGTGAAGTGAGCAGAATCAGAAGAACAACTTAAGACTAACAATGTTTAAAAAGAAATACATAAGAGGGCAGCTAGGTGGCACAGTGAACAGAGCACCGGCCCTGGAATCAGGAGGACCCGAGTTCAAATCCAACCTCAGACACTTAACACTTACTAGCCATGTGGCCTTGGGCAAGTTACTTAACCCCAACTGCCCTCCAAAAAAAGGGGAAGAAAAGAAATACATAAGAACTCTGATCAATCAATGACCAACCAGAGACTTTGCTACCCACTTCCTGACAGAAATGTAATGGACTCGAGGTACAGAATTGAGAAAGAAAATTTTGACTTAGCCAATATGGGAATTTGTTTTATTGGATAATGTAAACTTGTTGAAAGTATTATATTTTTCTTCCCAACTGAGGGTGGGGGGATGGGGAAGGGGAAACGAAAGAGGGAAGGTAAAAGATAGAAAAATGGGGACTTGTGATAGATTTGTTCCCCCAAAAGAAAAAAAATAAGTTATGGAAGCATTTAAAAAAATATGTAGAAGAGAAATGAAGTAAACAAAGTCAAGCAAGATAGCTTTGAAAGTTATATACTGAATTTATTATATACTTAACAGGAAAAGCAACCTACATGTAGTAACAGAGCTTTATAGTTTCACATAGAATCTTTATTCTATTCTGAATGAGGAAATGCTCATTTTGTTTGACATGTCTTAAGTTCAGAATTTTTTAAAAAATAAATAAATTTAAGAAAACATGCTATCCGTGGAGTCTGTTGACAAGGGTTCAAATTCTCCCTCTGATATTTGTTTTCTATCCAACACTGGGCAGTCATTTAAGCAGCCTGGACTAACCCCTCTCAGAGGATCTTTCCTGCTCTGGTCTGTGATCCAATGGTCCAAGGATGCCTAAAATCTCCATCTCAGAAAATGGCACAGAAAGCAAAACTCCGACCCTACCGTTTCATCGTTGCATATTGAGTGGATCTGAGTGCCAAACATGACTGCGGTGAAAGTGAGAAACAGAAGACCCTCAAGGCACAAGAAGATCAGCAGGATTACAGTTACAGGTGGAGAAAAATCACTGCATTCTGTGAAAGAGGTTAAGAGAATCATCCATTAGAATAAAGAGCATATACCCAAACTGTGTCACTGTGAACAAAAAGTTCACTTACAGAAATCCTATGCTCCTGATAGTATAGGAGCAACTATTTCTATCTTGCAGAAAGGCAAACCCAATTGTAAATAGAGGCTCCAGGGCCACTTAGAGAAACAAGGTTTTCTATTCGGGGTGTCTTTGAGGCCTGGAAAGGTCAGCCTTACACCAATACAAAGGATGCTTGACAATTCTGTTTCCTAGTCAATGGTTTCACTGTCTGCTTTTTGTGAACTGTTAAACAAATAAGCTGGGATGTTTTTTAGTTTGTTTTATAGTATAATAGAAATTACATTATTTTTTAAACTGTGTAGGAAATTTAAAAATCAAAGTAATTTACTGTCCAAGAAAGTACAAAAAACAAACTTTCATCTTTTCACAGAGAAGTTGCTGACTACTAAACAATATTCCTGTTTGAGCAAAGCTGGTCTGTTTCATTCCCAAAGAGAAATAACTACAACAAGATGTGTCTTTTTCTCTATGCACAATATAAGTATGCCTCTTCACAAATAGGCAAACTCACTTGTAGTTGAGCACATCACCACTTGTGGACAACACAATTTTTAGCCTCAAAAATGGACAAAGTGGAATAGCACAATCAGGCAATCATTAATTCAACTTTAGCTCTCAATGGGCTACCAAGAAAATAAGTGGTTTAGAGACCACTCTAAACAAATATGCACATGTTGGCTTACATTTTAAACTATTTGAGTTCATTAAAGTAAGAGTTATTTTTCCTTTATATGCCTGGTCCTGTTAAACAAAGACTGATTTTTCATACTACATATAAAACTATAGACATACATGATACAATGCTTAATTTTGTGTTTTTACTTCTCATTCAGCTTAAATGAAGGACTGAACCCTAATTTTCTTCCATACTTGGGCTCTAAATGAGAAAACTGGCAAAATAAAAGTTCAATAATTTCTGTTGCATATTCAGAACTTTCTCATAGTCCCAGCCTAGAAGTACTGTTTCCTGGTGGCCCAGGCTGCATTTTTCACCTCTATCTAGAGTTAGCTCTCACCTCCTTTGTTGACTAACTGAATGCAGCCTGCAAATTCAGCAGAAGCCCAAGGAAAGGTTTGAGAGAGTGGAGGAGACCACTGCATCCTTGAACAGCATTTCAGTTCAGCAACTCCCCACCCTGATTCATGCACCAGGAAAGGCATTTTAAACAAAATCGGAATTATCTACCCTAACCCCTTAACTTACTCAGGCAAGAGCTAAACCAGACACACAGTGAGCTGACACAGGGAAGGGAACGCTGCTCAAGCTGGCGTTTCTAACACTGTCTGAAAGGTTAATACCATGAGTCTCCACCAGAGCTGAGGGAGGAGGGGGGCAGGATGGGAAACTGGACTATTTTCCAGTTCTTCCTTTGTTGAGCTAAGTGTTATAAATGTCCAGGATATCAAAATCAAGTCAAATATAAATAATTCCTCGATTGTTAGTGCTGTTTCCTAACAGATATGACTGTATCACTTACCTACTGTATCATAAAATTTCTCCCTTCTCTACAGTAAATGCTTAGGTAGGCTTTACAAAAAACGACATGTCTTTCTCTTGAAATTTTTAGACAAAGACAACACCACCATCTTTCTAAAAATGGTTGTGTCAAGTCTTATCCCAAAGAAGGAAAATTAATTGTCTAAGTCTCTTGCTCTTAAAAAGAAAAAAATGTTGACAATGGGTAAAGAAATGATTGTCTTTTTTATTTTGCTCTCTCTCCTATTAGGGAAGGAAATTTGGTTTAAAACAAATTTAGTCTGGGCTGATGATGTTTTGCACTCATTTGCAAGGTCATCCTAATCAATGATGCTATCCTATCACTCAGAGCTTACACAAAATCTACAGTATGTCCCTGAACCAAGAGTAAGACATCTGACATTCTATCTTCCATCAGAGGCAGTCCTTTGGAAGCAGTAATTATATTACTATAGGCATTTAATGACAACTCTCAACTTCAATGAATGGGAATCCACACTGAATACATACACATTACTAGATAAATGCTTTGGAGGGTTGTTTTTTCCCAGTAATGATTATTAATCTGTACTGACCAGGCCCTTTGTAACCAATCAGTACATGTACAAGAGAACTGCCTAAAACCGTGAGAGGTGCAGTGTGGGGCTGTGACAAACCCAAGGTCACTGGACCTGAGAGGGCACAAGCCTCCAACCACTTTAACAAGAGTAGGCTCATGCTCTCACTACTCACATTCACACTGCACACATGCTCTGACACACTCACATGCTTAACTAAAAAGTATGTAGTTAGAAAAAGCAAGAGGAAGAGGGGATAAGAATAAATTTTACTAAAGCAGGACAGGCCTACATGTCTCCATTGTAAAGAGTATAAAAAATTTTAAACAAATCAACTGGGAAAGAAGGGAGAAATTTCTGGTAGGAATGATAGGTGGCAGAGAAGAATACTAATTTCTATCTAGGCACAGTATCTGCAACAAGTAAATTACATAACCCTCCAAAGAGCCAAATATGTATATGACTGTAAGGGAAAGTTGTGGTACTGGAGATAGAAAGTCTTGGTGTCATAATGTAAAGACCATCTCATCTGCTAGAAAAGCATTTAAAGTGACAACAAAAGAGGTTCTCCTAAACTTAAGAGTATTCTTTCTTTGAAGTGTTTGCGACTAGGTGTAACATTTTGTTTCTTTGCACATGCAACAGTATGGTAATGCTATTTCCGTATTTCTACAAACAATTTTTATACACCCAAGTATGTGCTTACCAGTCCACTGCCCTCGGACACAGGAAAAAAACTGAAATCCACACAGGATCAGAGCATGAGCTGAAGACAGGGCTATATACATCTGGGAAAGAGAAAAAGTAGGAGGGAATTACAAGGCTGTGATCAGCTGTGAACTAGAAAAGGCTGATGAATGTTAGTTTTCTTTCTATTCAGTTTTAACTGACAAGTAAAAATGCACTAAGCACACAGTGATAAAAGCTTAAAAATTTTAAATCCCTCAAATTAAATAGTGTGACATTTATTAGCATCCCAAGGTCACTCTGGAAAAATTCTTCTGTGGAGAGCAACTGAGGGTAAGTATTTATGGCCCAGGCCTAGGGAGAATACATGCAGCACACAACTAGGAACCATGCAATTGCTACAACTTGTGCCTCACTGGGATGGAAAGCTAGGGAGGAATTGGCTCAATCTTAGGAGAAATGTGCCTGCCAAAAGCAAATTTATACTCAAAAGACTTTGACAATCACCACAAACAACCAAAATGTAATTTTTACTCACAGTAAAGAGCACAAAAAACCTCTGATTTTTTTCTCCCACACAATTGTTCACCCATGGGCAATGGTGATCCATCTTCCGAATACATCGCTTACAAATACTGGGAAAAGGAAGTTTTATTATTTTTAATATTTTAGCATAGAAGACTACCAGAGTAACACAACTAAAACAAAAGGGCAGAGAAAATAAGAAGGGAAATTAAATTGAAATGTCAACAATCACATTAATTTTCCAATTTACAAAACTGGTTGTGTCTCAAAAACTTCAGAGCATAAAATTCATAGTACAAGGTTCCCAGGCCAGGCACAGACCTAACGTAATGACAATCTAACCACATTTTAAAACAATGTTTCTGCAGGAAAACCTGTCCTTCACTCCAGCCCCCAGAGCTCTAACAGCAACAAGAAGATTTTCACAGAGCCACCAGCCTTAGTCATGTCCTATACTGTTTATGAGGGGCAAGGTGGGGTCTGAGGTACTGGGAAGTCAGGGTATCCAAATAATAAAGCCTGATGGGATAGCATTCTGTTGGAAGCCAGTCTTTTTCTTCAGAGGAACCCAAGAATCAGCTCTCGAGTGGTCACTGCTCCTACCCAAGGCTTCTAATTAAGATTTCTTTCTCCTCTGGTAACCACTGCAAACTAGAATAAAGTCTCAACACTTCTTCCCTACCTTCCTGTTCCTGTCACAAGCCCTTCTCCCTTTGGGGGTTTTCTAGTATGCCTAGCCACAACTAGAAAATGAAGCTTTTATCCTATGGCCCCTGACCTTCCCTTTTCATTTAGACAATGGAAAGAAGAAAAAGGTGCTCACAGACAGGCTGAATCTCTGAAAAGCTGACAAAGACAGAGGACTTTTTGTAAGGTGATTTGCTCACAATAACCCTAGGAGGTAAAGCAGTACCAGTGTTTTTATTCCCATTTTCTGTACTGAAGAAATCAAGGCTGAGAGAGGAGTGTTGCCCAGAGTCACACAGTACCTGGACTAAAAGTGTAAGTGCTGACTTCAAGGAGGATTGTTTGTAAAGCAGAAAGACTCTTGGGGCAAAAGAATAAGATTCCTATACCTATCAGAAGAAAACTCACTAAGAGAAACTGGAAGAAAGGAGAGAAAATACTGACAAGATAACGCCACAGTGACACTGATGAGGGATAGAGAGGAGAGGCAAATGGGAATTTTTACCTTGTCTAACCCACCACTCTCCCAGTCAGGGAAGTACCTGCTCTGTCCTAGTCTAGGATTAGGAACTGGGGTTCAAAGGAGAGGGGAGATTGTGGGCAGCAGCAGATCCGACAGTAAGAAAAGAGTCCCTGGACACAGCCAGAGCAGTCATTTCAAAGTGACTGTTTCTAGGTCTAAATTTCAGGACTGCCTGCCTTACTGCACCCAAGTAAAAAACAAACCGTACATATTTATAGTTACAGCTCTTCAAAGCAATGGCTTACAACCCATGGGCTCTGGAATTCCCAGAAAAGGCCTGTGTGTATGTATACCAGGTATTGTTATTTTGATGCTGACTAAACAAGTCTCAGATCTCAAAACATCTCATGCTTATTATGTCATTTTTAAACATGTCATTAATAAAATGTCTAACTTTTATTAATGAAATGCATTCATGAATTCACAGTAGCCTTCTAACATTAGCTATTTCCTCAGGAAACAGTTACTAACAATACAAATATTAACCAGAGGTGTCTAAATTTTTGGCATTACAATAGGATTGCTGTGGTTGAAAAAGCAAGAAACCACTGTTTTAAAAGTCTATACAAATATTCTGAGTGAACACAAATTACTTTTGTAGTAGACTATTTTCTAAGTACTGCAGATATTTGAAAAAATGCCAAGGACGCAATGGAACTGCATTATTCAGAATTTAATGATAGGTTCACAGCTAAAAAATAAAACATGGCCACAATTCCACAATTCTCCAAATTTATAGCTAGAATTCAGATAGCCATCCAGCAATGTGTAATGACAACAGCAGTAGGTCTGGAATCAGGTGACCTAGTGTGGTTCTAATCTATGACTCATTTGAAGCCTCAGTTTCTACAACTGTATAATAAGCATGATGATACACTAGCACTGCTTACTTTTTAGCAGAGCTGTGAAAAAAATAACTAAGCAAACCTTAAGATGCTAAATAAGGATGCATTATTATTACTGGGCTAATATTCATTTTCCTGGCTCTCAGTTTCAAGTGTGCTAACATGATAAAGGCAACTTATAAATACAAAGAATGATAAAGGCTAAGTATTATCCAACCACACAATAAATAACAAGCCATACCATCCAATCATATTTACAAGTTTTTGGCAGAAAATGCCCCATTTTAATAGCTCTAACAATTAAATGATTAATGGTTAATTTGAGGGGCAATAACAGATGAGACTATCGGGAAAGGCCTTATATGGAAGCGCACCTGAGCTACTCTTTGAAAGAAGAGGTATTCTTTTGGGGGGTAAGAGACTTATCCAGGGTCACACTGCTAATATGAGGCTGGATTTGAACTTGGATTATCCTGACTCCAGGGCTGGTTTCCCTATCTACTGTACCACCTAGCTGCCTTAAAGCCAGGGTATTCTAAGAGACAGGTGAAAAGAGAGTACAGAAGGGAGCAGCCTAGGCAAAGAACAGAGACAATAGACAGAATATCCTGCAGAAGGAACAAGAAAGCCAACAGAACACTCACTTATATAATCTCTGTGAAAGGGAGGAATGTTTCATAAATCTGCAAAAGCAGACTGGAGCCAGACTGTGAAAAAAGACAACAGAAATCTGGTACTTGACCAAAGCAGTAACAAGGAGCCACTAGAGCTAGCTGAGCAAGAGGAATGTAACAGCCAAATCTGAGTTAAAATTATTATTTGACAGCTGGGTGGAGGATGGACTGAAGAACGAAAAGAATCAAGCAAGATAAACCAATTAAAAGGCTCCATGATATTCCAGGGGAGAGGGGCTGTGAAGCTGAACGAGAAGTGGTGGCCCTGCTAGCGGGCAGAAGGGGATGGATGTAAGATATGTAGCAGCGGAAGTGATCTGATACAGAAGTGAGAGAGCGGGAGGAATGTGGGACACCAAGGTGGAGAACTTGGCGAGCTAGAAGAGTTGTGGTGCTCTAGAAAGAAATAGCAAAGTTAGAAAGGACTAAGAGTGGGAGGCATTTTGGATTTGTAATGTATGACATATAGCTGGCAGCATGGGAATGTGGCACAGGGGAGAAAAGAGAGGAAGGCTAAATAACCAATGTGAGATCCATCTACATACAGATGGATAAGCAAACCCATGATATCTGGAGCTATCATCAAGAGTGCAGGAAGAAAAAGGGACCCACACAAGACCTGGGAGGAGAGTTAAAATCCCATCATCAGACTTCAACAATCACCCAATAAAGGAGACTGAAAAGAAGCAGCCAGAGAGGAAGGAGAGAACCAAGAGAGAACAGTGATAGAAAAGCCTGAGAGGAAAAAGGATCTGGGAGAAGAGGGTGGCTGACAGTGTGGATCTGGCCTCGAGACACCACTGGTAACTTTAGAGAGCTGCTTAGTTAAGTGCCGAGGCTGGACATGGCCATTTTACTTATCTGGGCAAGGATGACTACCTTTCCTAAGGGCATTCAGCACATAATAATAATGATAACGTGTCCACACCAGGAGATGTTGGGAACCATCTTCAACCTCTTCCTTTTACAAATGAAGAAACTGAGTCCCAGGGAGCACAAGTGACTCGCCCATAGTCTAGGCATTATCATCTCCAGAGTTCCTCAAAGTTCACTTCTCTTTTCTGGTCAATAAAGCACTTTCTTTACAACAATCCTTCAAAGTAGTTCAGAGCTAAGTCTCATTAACCACATTCACTGAAAAAGAAAATGAAGCTCAAAGGTGAAACGACTTGCTTCAGGGCACGCAGCCAGTAAGGCAGAATTGGAACTCCGATCTCTTCAATGCAAACCCAGCACTCTAGCTAAGCACCCTTGCTGCCCAGACGGTCTATATCCAGGAAGTTTAATCAGCTTAACATTAGCCATGGAGAACTACATACACTGAAGTGCAAGTCTGCTCCAACTCCTGCCCGGTCTCTGGTGCCTCCCCCACTGACGTCCTCATGACTTGGCACTGCAAAGCCAAAGAGAACTGACTATGGGGATGATATGAATCACTACTTTCCTCCATGAACAAGAGTTCAGTGTAACCTATGTAAATGACTTTAATATCACTTTAGTTATTAGTTAAATCTGATGAATATATTATGAAATTTCAACACTAAAATTTATGAACTATTTTTTAGTAAATTAATAAATTCTTGAATAAAATTCCAAAAATCTAAATGGCACTGCCTTTGAGTGGTTGCATTCTAGGTTTTTCTCAAAGAAATGGTCTCTTCTAGAGAGTGCTTTAGCAGCCTCATCAGAGTTGAGTTCCCGGTTCTTAAGAGGGAGCAGTACAGCTCAGTGCCAGGCTGCTGTAAACGCCCCACAAGCCCCCATGAGCTTCTACCTGCAGTGGTGTGCACGCTCGGGCTTGACACAGCAACATTTGGGACACTTGTAGATCACCTCCCCAGGCTTTAGCTGCAGACTCTCCATGTACTCTTTAGTAGCATTGCCTTTGGGTACCGCCCCCTACAGGGTGAGAAGTCAGAGAAGAACCATCAAAAGTGTGTCCTCCAGGATGCGCTTGCTTCTGAACAAGTATTCTATGTGAACACAGCCTCTGCCACTTCCACAAAAGGACACCATCCAAAGCTCTCTGTGAAGAAGGCCCATGACATTTACCTGATCTCAAACCATTCACAAGCCAAACAAAGAGTCTCAATTGTTTTCTAGACTTAACCAAACCTGTACTACAGGCTAGGTTAACATCTAACTTTTAAGTTATTCCAACTTAACAGCAGATTAAAATTAGAATAAACTCCTCCCAACTCCCCAGCCCATTTGAATGAAAAATGTACTTTTAAGTACTATTCATATACAGTTTAGTACCAAGTACAAATGAGAACAGTTGTGAACATTTACCTTAAATTATTTTAGCTTACATTCTAAAATCTATATACATGTCTAGCTCAATCTACCTTGAAGAATATTCAAATGTTCCCAGATCAACTTCCCTTCGTTCTAGTTACCCAAATCTTTTTTGCTGTATGCCAGACACCTTGCTTGTTTCTACAATCTTTGCTTATCCTTGCTTCTTCCACTTTAAATGACTTTGTCATTCTTTTTTTCCTTCTTTCTTATAATAATACAAATTTTATCTCAAGAAACTGATCAATGTTGGACTGAAAAGAGCAGAAGCAAAAAGGTTCTTCTATGCCCTCAACAGAACATACCTAAAAATTCCTAAGAGAAGAAAAATGTCTCAAAAAAACAACAACAACAACAACAACAACAAAACCCTCCCACCCAAAACTAAAACAACCCCAAACTCTTTTAGTGTGACACAGCTGAAGAGGGGAAGGAGCACTAATAAGAGGCAAAAGGAGAAAAGGTCAGAATCCTGAACTGAGTGGGGTGGAGTACAAGAGGAAATCACCAGGACCAGCTCAAGAATAAAGCAACCACAATTTGAGGGCATCTTGTATCCAAGAAAGGCATCAGCTGAAGAGCCCAAATGCTATGCTGGCACTATCAGACTGTAAAATGAATTCAGGGAAAACACTTAGCATATTGGCTGAGTCTTCCAAAAAGAATTTATTAGTGGGAACATGGACAAAAATCATACCTGGTCAGATGGCATGAATGAGCTGTAATCCACAATGACAGAGAAAAATCTACCTATGCTGATTAAATTACAGATACCCTAAAGTACTAAAACATTTATTTCTTTAAGCAAGGGAATGGTATGATATAATTAAAAAACTATTTGAGGCTGATTTTCCAGGAGGGACCTCAAAGAGTTAAGGAGATCCAATTAGTAAGAATCAATAAGATTGTATACTCCCTAAGGCCAGGAACTCTGACTCTATATGTATCCCAAAGAACACCTCACATAGAGAAGGCTCTTTGCAAATAAATGACTGTTGAATGATAATATCTAAGACCCTGTTACAGTGCAAACTCCAGATGATGAAAGTATAGATTAAAGTGGTAGCTTTGGAAATGAAAAGGGAAGGGCAAATTTCAGATACCTCGAAGGGGAACAACTGGAAGGATTCATAAATCTTGAATACCAAGAATATGGTGATGTTAGGGACAGGGATAGCAAAGTTGTAAAGGATGATTAACAGGCAGGAAGAGAACGTGTAAACAGGATCTTAAATTTAGTGGGAATGTATATATTTCCAAAACATATTCAGATCAATTTCAAACCTTCTGACAAGGTATGATCAGAGAAGCATAGATGTAGACCAAGAAATCTCAGAGATCAGTATCCAGTCAAATCCCCTTATTTTGTAGGTGAAGATAAAACACAGAGAAGTTAAATGTTTTGACCAAGGTCACACTTCTCACTGTAGCTGACCAAAAGAGTTGGGGTTAACCCTTTGATTTTGCGAATCTGAATTTCTTCTAAATCAATCCAGTTCTTTGCTAGCACCTAGCACAGAGAGTGCTTGCTAAATGTTTTTTATCAACTGAAGATATGTTATTTTATAACTTCTAATTATGTTGTATATAACCACACGAGAAAGTGATTTGAATACCCAGTTTTATAATAGGGATTAAATGGACCAAGATTTCCAAGTGTCACCAAACACCTTCATTTTTGCAACTAGAATGCAGTTTAGTAAAGGAAAAAAATGAATATTTCTGAAACTGACAGCCATATGTACTAAAAATCACAAATCTGTTTATATATGTTTACTAAAGGCATTGTTGTTTACTCAGTTGTGTCCAATTTTTTGTGACCCCAGCATGCCAATACTGTCCATGGGGTTTTTTTGGCAGAGATACTTAAGTGGCTTGCCATTTCTTTTTCAGTGGATTAAGACAGAGGTTAAGTAACTTGCCCAGGGTCACATAGATAGTAAGTGTCTGAGATCAAATTTGAACTTTGGTATTCCTGATTCCAGGCCCAGCACTCTATCCACTGAGTCACCTAGCTGTATCCTTACTAAACGTACCCTTAACTAAAACCATCCCCAGGGGAGTAACTGAGTTTAATGGCCAGATGACCTAAATGGAAACACACAATAATCTTGGATTTGAAGTATTAAAGTGCTAGAAAATAATTTTTCTCCAATTCCTTTAAGGATTCAATTTTATTTATTTATTTATTTTTGTCTTAGGCAGAATGCTAATTCCTAGGAATGAAATGCTCAACGATACAGCCCTGCCACAGCATGGCTCTAGCCTTCTCAGAGAAGTATGGTTTATTTTTCTGCTGACCTTTTGTAATGTTTTGGGTCCTCAAAGATACAAATAGATAGGATAAATTTTCTAAACAAGCAGAACCACTTTCAAGCAGTCTATTCAAACAATAACCCTGACTATCAGATGCCTTACAAGCCTAAATTCACATATCATGGCCCATAGACAGAAATATACCCTACCTAATAGGTTCAGAAATAACACCTACCTCCCCCCATCAACTTCAGGAACATCTCATTGACTCAGCATAAGTAGCAAAGGCTGAATCTTTTAGACAATAGCTACTCACATTAATCTAACCCTTTTATGTATGTGATCTTATTTGAGTTCCTCATAAAAACCCTCCCATTATGGAAGCTTGAATATCTGTCCTACAGTCAGGGAAAATGAGGCTCAGAGGGTGAGCAGGGCCTATGCCTTTTATCTCCACTGGAGAAAGGTTCACTTTTCCTGAAGATCTCCAATCTTTTATGATTTGGAGACTTGTGAAGGATGACCTAGAATGAACCTATAAGTTTGAGTAAAGAAGGATGCTGAAAGATAAATGCTATTTGATGATACAACAAAAAGAAAAATATGAAGAACTAAGTTACAATTTTAGCCCATCTTAGCTGTTTATATACAGCACACAAGTGGGCATTTTAGAAAGGATGATTCTACATGTTTTTCCATCCCTGGGAATATGTGTTTATAGAGACAACAGGTGACACAGTAGATAGAGCACTGGGCCTGGAGTAAGGAAGATCTCAGTTAAGGTCCAGACTCAGACATGTACTATCTCTGTGACCCTGAGCAAGTCATTTAACCTCTGTTTGTCTCAGTTTCCTCAACTGTAAAAAAAAAAAAAAAAAAAGTCGTAGGATTGTTATGAGGATTCCATTTGACCAAATGAGATCCTCACAACATTCGTAAAGCTCTTAGCACTGTGACTGGTACATAACAGACACTTAATAATGCTTATTTTCTCCCTTTACAGTACTATTATACTCCAAGTAATTCCAAAACACAAGGACAAGAGGGAGCAGAAGAGATCCAAGACTCAAACTCACTCAGCAACTATGCCCAGCCTCCTAACTCCAGGCTAGTGTTATTCCCACTAAACTATAAGGACTCTTACCTTTAAGGGACAGTTCTCTTTTCCAATTTAATACAATTTAAATACCATGCATTCAGGAAGTTCACATAAGTAAAAATTAATCATTGCATACTAAATTTAGCACAAGAGAAAATATCAATAGGAACAATAATATACTCACAGGGTCAGTTAGCATAGTTCTCAGATGAGATGACAAGGCTAGAACAGCCAAGCAGTTAAAAACAATACCGTTGATCACAGAGTACCAAAAGTCTTTGGAAGGCAGCAACATGACAAAAGTCACAACAAAGTCTGCATAGACAACTAGAAGCCATGTCATGACAGCGCAGACCATACCACAACCATCCCGGATGAACCAAATCCTGTCTGCCGTGTCAGCTTCAGATGAGGATGAGGATGAAGAATCATAATTCTCATTTTCACCAAGAAGGGGATGATGTTCCACATCACGGAACCTGTGCCCTGATGACTGCATGATTTCCTGGGCTTGCCCTGAAGACAGGAGAAAGGTAATGTTTATGTACATATAAACACAACAGAGCTGTCCATAGTGCTAGAACATATGCCCCCTCTAACATAATATAAAATGAATTGTTTCCATGGTCATTTCAAAATGTAATTTAGGTCTAAAACATAAATACTGAAGAACCAAAAGTATCTCTAGTTACTTCTCCTCTGAAGTCCAATGATTCTGACATGGTACTTCAGAGGTGCTAGGATCAGAACTGGGGACAGTAAGACTTCTGCCACTACCCCCAACCCTCCCCCTTTTCTAGACACTATCACTCCATTAAGTCTACAACAGCATCTTTTCAGATGCCAGGTCACATTATAATAACTTTAACCAAACACAGTTCCTTTTTATTCTAAGAGTTTTTTTTTTAAATCTCCAAAATCAAGGACTTTAAATTATCCATGGTGTTAGTGAAGAGAATGCTAGCTTTGGAGAGTGAAGTCCTGCTGGCTCTGGAGTCTATGTGACCTTAGCAAGACATTTCTGAAGGATAGTTTTAAAAGTTCTCTATTCCAATCCTTCATCTGACTAAGGAAGAAACAAAGACTCAGGAAGGTAAACCTGGACTCTGGATAACTTTGGGCCAAGTCTTTTAACCTCCCTGTATCTAAGTTTTTCATCTGTCAAATGAAGAGGTTGGACTAGATGGCCTCTAACATTCCCACCCTGTCTTAATCTATGATTATATAATTTCTATGATGTTAGGCAATCTGGCATTGGTGACGAACCAAGTTACTTTATACATTTATTAAGCTTCTACTATATCCTAAAAACTACAAAAGGCACTGATATACAAAGGCAAAAAAGAAAGTCTCAGCTTTTGGATTCTACAAAGGGTTTTGGTTAAAATCATATTCTGAAACAATAAGTATCACTGTCCATTCTGCAGACAAGGAAACAATGGCTCAGAGGGGCTAAGTGAGCTGCCCAAGACCACAAAACAGAGAGTGTCAGAACTGGACCTGGAAGCCACTCTTGTGTACTACAGCACAGTTCCTCCTCTCCACATTCATTAACTCTGACATAGAGCTAGACTCTCCATTCTCTTCAACTCTTACTAGGTACATTATGTTTCCTATAATCTGCCCTTTTCATCTTGACATGAGATGTAGAATGGCATAGTGGACAGAGAGCTGGAGTTGGAGTCAGAAAGACTTGAGGTTGAGCCTTCAAGTATGTCTCTCACAAACTGGGAAAAAGCATTTAACCTCTTCTCGAAGAGGACCATGACATCAAGGAAACAATGACATGATTTGTAGTTGACTTTGGTTTAAGTGAGGGAGGACTGTGCAAGGTCACCAATATCAATTTCTGGACCCAGATGGCTCCAGAGGTCAGATACAGATCAGAACCACTGGAGATGGCCCAAGATGCAATGGGAGATCCTGGTCCTTTTAGGTTAAGGCCTTTTCAGGTTCTCAATTTGAGTGAGATAAGGCCCATTCAGTGAATAGTTGGGAATAGAAGGGAGACAAGGGATGGCCCCTTTAATGAAAATAAAATTTAAAAAAAAATCAAAGTCGGAGGGGAAAACCCTCAAGGTGGCTGGCCAAAAGAGAAACAGTAGCTATTTACTGTTATTCTAAGCCAGGAGGGCCCATAAAATCACAAAGAACTAGTGGAGAAGGGAGTAACCTAAAGCAATGAAATCCCATCTCTATTCTTTAATTCTGATACCACTAAATGGAAAACAGTATGGACTAGTAGACAGAGGGCTGGCCCTTTTAAAGTCAGACAACCTGGGTTTGGGTCCTGCCTTTGAAACATACTAGCTATGTGACCTGAGATCAAGTCATTTTGTCTCTTTGGATCTCAATTAACTCTAAGATTATAAATTAGAGATGAACCACAACTGCCAGATCTGTATTATGGAGGGCATTTCCACGCTACAGAGTTCTTTACATTGATTTACAGGTCCAGACAAAACAGAAAAGAAAAATTAAAGATGTAATTTTAAAAATGTTATATCCTATTTTCCAAGACCCAGAAAGGGAACCACCTTACTCAGTCCACATAATTCCTTAAGAAAAAAGTTTATCTATACTTTTGCTAATATTTTCTCTTCATTCCTACCTTCAGTTGGAGCCAAGGTTTGGTTTTTTTTTCTATTTTGCACCTCTTTAGTAACATATACATTAAATAATACCAACAGAGGTCTCCAGTTAATAGTTAATTCCAACTCATTAAGTTTGGTTTGGAATGACAATGGGGAAGGAGTTAGTGAAAGAGAGAAATAATCTATCCCTTTCAGCTGTGATAGATAATACCAAGGGAGAAGTCCCAACTACTTATTGCAATGACTAGATACAGCAACAACCCCTGCCCCCCCCTTACTGGATTTAGAATCAAAAAATCTGGGTCCAAAACCTAGCCATGACTTTTTTTTTCTTTCTTTTTTTTAATTTTGGAGGGCGGAAGGGCAGGGCAGTTGGGGTTAAGTAACTTGCCCAAGGTCACATGGCTAGTAAGTGTTAAGTGTCTACGGCTGGATTTGAACTCAGGTCCTTCTGTGCCATCTAGCCACCCCATAGCCAAGTCTTCTGAATTCAACAAATACGTATACTTATGTGCAACACTATGCTAGGTATACCAGCAAATCTATCATAATCCACAAACAGAACTTCCTGACTGGGGCCGACATTTTTTCAGAGACTATACTATATATAAGAAATTAAAATGGAAGTAAACGAGAAAATACATTTCAGAGATAAACATCTTTTAACAACTGTATAGGACATGTCTATTTCACGGAGTGAAGCAATATTCCTACCAAATTCTGAAATGAGTTTGTTTACTGAGTTCCTGCCCCCCCCCACCCCATACTTCTGATTGTGCTGCTCCCAAGTCAGACAAGTTCTCTTGCCCTATCCTTGCTTCCACTCCAAGGCCACATTTTGCTGTTACCTTGATCATGGTCTCTGCCAACCTGCCCCCCACAGCCCCTCCCCACCAACCTCTGCCTTGTCATTCTGTGCCATTAATCTATATATTTATAATTTTGTATTACAGTTGTCTAGGTCTCTGCATTGTTGCCCCTATTAAGTTATAAACTCCTTGTTTTATTTAATTTTATATTCTTTACCACTTAGTATACTACCGTATATACAGTAATCATTTAAAGCTTTGGTGAATTAAGACAAGCTAATACCATTAATATTCTAGTTCAATATTAAAAACATCAATTCAAAGAATGACTAATATGGACGGGAAAATATGTTATACCATCATTGCTCAGAAATAGTTTTTCATATTTTCTAAAAGCAGTTTGCTTATGCCTCTTGAGGGTTCTGTTGGCAACAAAACACTAGGCAAGATGAACTTTGGAGACATCAAGTATGAGCATTCCTATCTAAAAATGTTTTAAATATCAACTTTCTGAAGATAACATGTATCCATTTTAGCTGTTCGTGGGTAAGAACAACCTTATATGACTGACCAATATTAATACATGCCTCTTGTACAACTCGACATTCAAAGAATATGGAGGGGATTTTATAGAAATACTAGCTAATCTAAATAATTTAGCTTTTTGCCAAATAGTATTTCCCTCCACTTCAGGGAGGGGGAAAAATTAAATCTCCTCAATGGCAGCACGGACAAGATTAGAGTACCAGCCAGGCAATTAACTGTAGGATCCGGATTTTGTTAATGTACTTGTCACTTAGGATACCAGAGAAAAAACAATCTGACTCCCTTTTATCCTGCTAAAGGAGAATAAGTTATCTGATTTAAGAGGATGTTTCAATTCTACCAAAAGGCTTTGAAAATGCTCTAAAGTCTCTGCATGAAAGACAAAACAAATTTAGGGCTAGTTTCCCCCCCCCCCATTTATAATCTGCCATAAAACATAAATAACAAAAGTTATATGTGTAGACAAGAAGCCAAAAAATGAAGTTACTACTATTATTAATAATAGTTAATATTTACAATAGCACTTTAAGGTTTGCAACAAGTTTTTAGATATATTATCTCATTTTATTCTCACAACCCGGGAAGGTGGGTGCTATTAATATCATCTCCATTTTACGTGTGTACAAACTGGGACAAATGTAAAGTAACTTACCCAGTGTCACACAACTCTTTAAGTATCTGAGGTGGGATTTATCTTCCTGACTACAGGTCCAGCACTCTATCCAGTGAACCCATCTAGATACCCTCCCTAATAAGAAAGGAAGACTTTCCTTAGAGGTTTCTTTAATCCTTTTCCCAAGATGCTTATCAGGTTCTATAAAGGAAATCTGATTAATAAAAATAAAAAAAGACTCATGGAAGGAGGACAAGGGAAGCTGTTAGCTGGGCAAAAAAAACCTTTGCATGAAATATCTCTATAGATAACTAGTGATTAGACTAAGGACTATTCTCCAATGAAAAATAGTCAGAAGACATGAAAAAAGAATTCTCAAAAGCATAAGAAACTACTAACAACCATATGAAAGACTGCTCTACACTAATAATAATAATGATAATAATGATAATAGAAATGCAAATTGAAACAACCCCAAGGTTTTACCTCACACCCAAAAAAACTGGAAAAGAATGGAAGTCAATGTTATAAAAGGGTTGTGGGAAGACAGGCGCACTAGTGTATTCAGGTAGAGCTACAAATCACCACAATCACTCTGGGGAAGTAATTTGAAATTAGGAAAATAAAGGGTCTAAAATATCTATATTCTTTCACCTAGAGATTCCACCACTAGGCATAATACTCCACATGGTTCATAAAGAAGAATGATCCCATAAACACTAAAATATTTATAGCAGCACTTTTTATGGTAGCAAAAAAAAAAACCTGGAAATAAAGTAAAAGTCCATCAATTGAGGAACTGCTAAACAAACTGCACTACGTGAAAGTAATAGAATGGATTATAGTGCTATAAGAAGACAAACATGAAACAGAGAAGCATAGACCTACGTGAACTGACATAGAGTGAAGTAAGCAGAGCCAAAAAAAAAAAAATACGACTACAGCAATGTAAATGAAAAACACAATTAAAGGTGAACATTGCTAAAAAATAAAGTGAATACTGCAAAATTACAAAGAACAATTATTACTCCAAATAAGAGAAATGAGAAGCCACCCTCACCCCACTTCCTGCAAAGGTGGGAGCTCGATGGGTGGGGTGCTCTGCATATATTTTCAGCTTGCTTTCTTCTTTTCTTCCTCTTTTTTCTTTTCCTTTAAAAATATTATTTTGTTATATGGAATGGCTCTTTGGGAAGGGGGAATGGATACTGAAAGAAATTCCGGTGACGTAAAAGACATCAATAAAATCTATGTTAATAAAAGACTACTCCAAATTACTAAGAAATATGCAAATATTGGAGGGGCCACAAAAAAAAAAAAAAAACAGGAACACTAAATATACTATTCATGATACACTTTTAATAATACACTATAATGAAGTTCCACCATTCTAGAAATCATTTTGAAATGTCCACACCCTCTGATTCCAGAAATCCTACTCCTAGGTATCCATCCCAACAGATTATAGACTGAAAAAGAAAGTTCCATATACACTAAAATGTTCATAGTAGACTTTTTGTGGTTAATAAAGAACTGGAAACAAATTAGGCAACCAATGACTGAGGAACAAATAAACAAACTCTAATATATGAATTAAAACAACATTACTGTTCTATAAGAAACTAGAAATGAGAATTCTATGAGTTTATACAGAGTGAAGCAAGTATAATGATATAGGCAATGACTATAACAATGTAAACAGGAAACTGAACACTAAATAATTATAAAGACCAAGTTTGGTCCTGGAAAAGAACAAAGAAAAATTCATCCCCTTTCTTTGCCTAGGCAGAAGAGAAAAGGTGTAAAATACTGGACATGATCCCCAAAATCTAAATATGATGCCACTGAGTAGTTGCAGTACAATTCAATACTTAATACCTTTTATCCTCAAAACATACAGAAAACCATACAACATAACAGCTTTTAAAAGAGATATTTAATTCATTTCTGTACCACACAATACCCTTAACTTTAAAGAATTATTTTAAAGAAAAAACTTTAAAGAAAAAACCTGTCATTAGTGCTACAGAATCACGGGAAGAACATCAGATTTGAAATCAAAGAACTTAGTTACAAACCCAGGTTCTGCTAACTTACTACCTTATCTGTAAAATTAAGAGACTGAACTAGATGATTGCAAAGACCCCTTCTGGCTCTAAATCATGGGATTTTATGATGTAATTTATATATGTAAAACTGCTAAATGGTGAGAAATAGGAAAATCCAAAGGACAAATTAAAAAAAAAAAGCCAGAACAGAACAGAGTAGTGCCAGAGGATAATGGCACTAACCAATGGCAACAACGCAACTAACAAAGGTTTCAAAAGAATTCTCTCTAGTTGAAAAGAAATCCCTTCCTCTTTTTCCTTATTTCTATAGTATTCCATTTTATTTATATACCAAAACTTATTCAGCCATTCCTCAACTGATAGGCCCCCCTTACTTTCCAGTTTTTTGTCACTACGAAAAAGACCTGTTCTAAGCACTTCTGTATTTGTAGGATTTTTTCTTGTTTCTGATTTCTTCTGTAAATAATTCCAAATTGCTTTCCAGAATAACTGTACCCATCCACAGTCCACCAACAGTGTATCAACGTACCTGTTTTTCTACGGCCCCTCCAACATATATCATTTTCTTTTTTTGTCATTTTTGTCACTCTGGTGAGAAATGAAATCTCAGAATCACAAAATGAATTCCAAGAATTACTTTAATTTCCATTTCTCTAATCAATAATAATTTAGAACTTTTTTCCCATGTAGTAATTTTTCTTTCTTTTTTTTTTCATTTCTTTCACAGGTGTAGATAGCTTAGGTTTCTACCTTTGAGAACTACCAGTTCATAAACTTAGACCATTTATCAGTTGGGGAAAGGCTCTTTTTCTTGTAAATTTGAATCAGCTCTTTACATAGCTTGGAAATGAGACCTTTGTCAGAGAAGCTTACTGCAAAAAATTTTTTCCCAGTTAGTCATTTTGCTTAGCTTTACAGGGTTTGTGAAAAAACTCAATTTTAAGTCATCAAAATTATCCATTTTATCTTCTGTGACCCCTCTATGCCTTGTTTGGTCATGAGTTTTTCTCCTGTCCAGAGATCTGAAAGGCAATATTTTCCCACATTTTCCTAATCTGTTTATGCTTATGATAAGGATTACCTTTCCTATCCAGAACACACACCCATTTGGAGCTACCTTGGCACAAGACATGAGGTATTGGTCTAAATCTAATTTCTTCCATCTTGCTGTCCAATTTTCCCAACAGTTCTTGTCAAATACTGAGTCCTTATCCTAGTAGCTTTTTTTGATTAAAAAAAAAAAATAATAAGGTTTTTTTTAATAAAGACCTTATCAAATTTTGAGGTACTAGACACATTTACTTCTATTATATTATAGCCCTAATCTGTTCTGACTGATATCTATTTTCTAATACCAAAGTGTTTTAAGAATTAAATGTTTTATAACATTTAACTTGAGATTTAGCACTGCTGAACTCCAGTCTCATTTCTTTCCATTATTTCTCTTGAGATTCTTGACCTTTTTTCCCCTCCATATGAATTTTATCATTTTTTGCTAGTTTTATAAATTATTTCTTTGGTAGTTTAATTGGGATGGCATTAAGTAGCAAATTAATTAGGGAGAACTATCATTTTTATTATACTAGTTTTTCTATCCTACCCATGAGCAATTACTATTTCCCCTACTATTTATTTCTGTAAAGTTTACTGTAGTAATAATTATATAGTTCTTGTGTCTTATAAGTCAATTCCCAAGTATTTTATACGTCCCATAATAATTTTAAGTGTAATTTCTTCCTAATGAGTTTCATTGGTTTTATAAATAAATGCTGATGATTTAGGGGCAGCTAGGTGGAGGAATGGATAGAGTATAAGACCTGGAGTCAGAAAGAACTGAGTTCAAATCTGGACACAGTCACTTACTGGCTATGTGACCCTGGGCAAGTCACTTAACTGTTTGCCTCAGCTTCCTCATCTGTCATGAGCTAGAGAAGGAAATGGCAAACCACTCAGGTATCTTTGCCAAGAAAACCATTTAAGGATCAGGAAGAGTCAGATAAGACTGAAAGAAATGAACAACAACATAAACTTGGGAATCATCTGCATAAAGATCACTAAATCTATGGGAATTGATGAGACCACCAAGTCAGACAGTATAGAGGGAGAGGGCCAAGGGCAGAGCCTTCCGGGACAAGCCATGGTTAATGGCTAACACAGATGAATAACCAATAAGAAGCATTTATTAAGTCAAACAGGACAACAAGGTGGTGCAGTAGATAAAGTACTTAGCTCAAATCCAGCCTCAGACTACTTACTGGATGGGCAAGTCACTTTACCCATTTGCCTCAATTTCTTCATCTGTAAAATGGGGATAAAAACAGTACCTCCCTGGCAGAGTTGTTGTGAGGATCAAATGAGATAAAGTTTGCAAAGCCCTTAGCACTTTACTTTAGTACCTACTGTAAGGTGACAGGCTCTAACAATGAATGATGAGATAAGAGAAGCAGGAGAACAGTCATAAAAACTTAATGAGATGGGATTGTCGAAAAGGTTACAGACCAAGTCAGAAGCTGAAGAAGGTCTAGGAGGACGAAGACTGAGGAAAGGCCATTAGATATGGCTATTAAGAGAGAACTTTCAGCTTTGTAGAAAGCAGCAGAATGATAGGACTAGAAACCATATCGCAGAGGGTTTAAAAGAGAATGAGAGGGGCGGCTAGGTGGTGCAGTGAGTGAGAGCATGGGTGTGATCAGTTCAGGCCTCACCCACACACCCACACCCACACCCACACCCACACACACACAAAAACTGGCCATGTAACCTTGGGCAAGTTACTTAACCCCAATTGCTTTAAAGAGAGAGAGAGAGAGAATGAGAAAAAAGGAAGTCAAGGCACTGAGTATGGAGAGCTTCCTTAAAAAGCTTAGCCATAAAGGGGAGGAGGAAAGAGAGGGTAAGAGCCAGCTGAACTATAGGACCAAGCAGTTATGTGGTAGGCAGGGAAAAGAGCATAGAAAGAGGCTGAAGATAATAGAATAAAGATGACAGTGGGTGCAACTTGTTAGAGAACTCAATAAGGTATGGGATCAAGAATACATGCAGAATATTTGCCAACTCTTCATCCAAGACTGCAGTGAAGGAGGAAATCAAGGGGAAAGGTACCTGAATGATGTGAGATGAAGAGGAAAAGGAAGTCCTCAGTGAAAGGTTTGGTTTTTTTCAGTAAAGTTTTGTGATGAGGTCCGCAGTAGTAAGAGTAGGAAAGAGGGTTGGAAATTTGAGGGAGGTAAACTCACTGGGGCAAGTGGGACAGCAGAAACTTTCTTTGCTATAGTAAGAACCCAACTAATATAATGTTGCATAAATTTGTAGTGGACCCAATAAACACAGTATCATGATTTTCTCTAGCTCTGTTTGACAGCATGTAACTGTTAACAAAAGTAGATAATAGGAGTAATCCAGGATTGGGATTTGGAAAGATTATGATCACTGATGGAACAAATGGGCAAAGGATTTGAGAGCAGAGGATACTTTAGAATTGAATTGGTTTACCAAGTGGTCAAGATAGGAAAGAGAAGAGATTATCAGTACAGGGGTGAAGACCTTGGGAAAGAACTGAGGGGTGGAGGGAATAAATGTCGAAAGCTGAAACATCAAAAAGATTATATCAGAAAAAGTAACATCTGAGTTCATTAACAACTAAGCAGAACAAATAGGCGATGACAAGATAAAAAATTTCCTTCTGTTTGTGTAATGAGTGAGAGTAGAAAAGAAAACCATGGGAATTGAGCAGAATGAGGAACTGAGAAGTTAGGATTGGTTGAGGGAGCACTGATAGGCATGCTGAAATGTCCTAGTACGAGGACACAAAATGGGGAGGACAGTGAGTCAAGTATTAAACTCACTGAGAAAGGAAGAATGTCCTGGGGGTAGAGGATTAACCACCAGGATCTGGATTGTATGATAAATTTAACCTCAGAGAGGAGGCTACCTAGTGAAGGTGAAAGAGAATGGCTGGAAATGGCAGTGGGGAGCAAGGAATATTACAACTTCCCCCAAAGCAACCGGTAGGTCAAGGATATAACAAAAAAAGTAGCCAGTACTGGAAATAGTGTGTTTTTCATTATGAAACAGGCATTCTAAGCAGCACAGGGGACGATGTGGGCAGATCTGGAGTGGAACATTGGAGACCAATTAATATAACTCCATTTTTAGAAAAGGAAACTGATGCCCAAAGAAAATAATGACTTGCCCAAGGTCACAACGGTTTGCTAAATGCAAGAGTCAGGATCTGAAACCAAATCCTCTAACTTTACATTCATTCCAGTGTAATGAACACTGTAAAAGTTCCCAAAGAAATGGAAACTACCAATTGGTATACTTTAAGAGATGTATCTTTAAACATATGTACAAATATCATATGGACTGACTCATTTTAATTAATATCCTATAGTTTCATTACACAGACTTGGTGCTTAATAGATACTGAACTAAACTGTAAGGTTTATTTGAGGAAAATTCAGAGGACAAAAGCCAAAAAGAACATTCCTTGATGTAAATATCACAGTACGATTATATGTTTTAGGGCCAATGTTTTTATAAGAACATCTTTCTGAAATTATAACAAAAGTCAATGAGAGAATGATTCCATATCCAAAATTATTCACTTCTCAAGAGAGCAACTTATATGTAAAACAAGATCAAAGTTATACAAGTTTCTTCAC
Organism: Gymnobelideus leadbeateri; assembly: GCA_011680675.1. Taxonomy (NCBI): domain Eukaryota; kingdom Metazoa; phylum Chordata; class Mammalia; order Diprotodontia; family Petauridae; genus Gymnobelideus; species Gymnobelideus leadbeateri. The sequence continues at coordinate 44,298 of WOXC01000614.1, read as the reverse complement.
TACATGGAAAAAAATGTAACAAACTACTATAGCAGTCTGCTGAGTCATTGTACTACTTCAGCAAAAACAAGACAAAGGGAGGAGGGACAAAGTCAAGACTCTAAGGATAGCTGAGAATGTGCAAGTGATATACTGAAGAGAATTTATAAGAGATGTGCTACTAACGTACTATGTCCATTGAAAAATATGAAAACCGAGAATTATTCTTAGTATCAAAATCACTACTAATTTCATTCTAATTAAAGTTCATTTCTCAAAGAAATCTGAAAGCATCCTATTGACTGATAGCAGTCAAGATGCCTGATCACCATTTCTCTGCTCGAACAGCAACAGTCTGATTTCTTATGACCGAGGTTTAGTAGAATTGACTCCATTCCCAATCCATCATATTTATTGTCAGGTTAAATAAAAATAGCACTCACTTCTCAGGAATATCAAACTAACAAGCTTCCAATACTCAAGGAACAGTTTCTAGAGGACTAAAAGCTTTCAATTACAAATATCATATTAAAACATCTATTTAGAGCTACAAGGGCCCACAATGGCCAGGTAGTGCAATACTTTCATTTTCCTACTGCAGGCCTAAAGTTTAAACCACTTACCTAAAACCAGAGAGGTAGAAAACAGCAGAGCCTGGATCTGAACCATCTTCTGATAGCAAATCTAATGATCTTCACAAAATACCAAACTTGAAAGCAAAAAATCTTCTATTTACAGTGTGTGAGTGTGTGTGTGTGTGTGTGTGTGTGTGTGTGTGTGTGTGTGTGTGTGTGTGAAATATTTAAACTGTGATACTGGCTAATATTCTTATTTTAATCCAACTCACTGAATCCTAGAGCTAGAAAAGCCCTTAGAAATCACTTAATCCAATTTCCACATTTTACAGATAAGGAAACCACTCCAAGAAGTTGAGTTTTGGGCAAGCAGGCTATCTTGGGAAGGTAGCTAGAATATCTAAGACAGAGCAGTGAGAGGACTTCAAGAGTAAATGCAGCTTTAAGGCAAAAAAGAGTCACTGGCACCTTGGGTTAGCTCTCTTCTCTCTAAGCATTTTAGTCTGAGTAATGACTTTCAACTATAAAGCAACCAGAAAGAAAGCAGAGGTTGGGGGGAGGGAGAGTCCACAAAGGATTATTTAATGTAGATAATTGGTTATTAAGTAGATGAACTGAAGATCAGGAATGCACAGTCCCTGTCTGCCTAGGGCTCCCAGTGGGTTCCATTTACTGAATATGGAACCATTATTCTTTGGGCTCCACTTACTAAATATGAAATATATTCTTTGGAATGGAATTACATCCTATGGAATATAATGAAACAAAAGCTTGGCCATCTATTGACAAAAGATTTAAGTGGCATTCAAAAGTTGAGAAACAGCCCAGCAAAACAGCCACTGAAGGTGGATTTTTAGCTTTGTCTAAGAAAGATGTCCATAAGTAGGGCTCTCCAAAAGTGGGATAGGATGTTCCACGAAGTCCTATATTCTCCCCTCACTGGTTGTCATCAAGCAGAAGCTCCGTGCCAATTAGTTAGGGACACTGTAAAGGGACAAGTCTGACTACATGGCCTCTGAGGTCTGCAAAATGGGTTACACTATTTAAGATAAGCCACAGTTCTAAATAGATAAGACAACAAAACTAATTCAATCCAACTGAATAAATATTTATTAAATGCCTATTATGTGCCAGGCACAGAGCTGAGCACTAGAGATACAAAAAGAGGTAAAAAAAAAATAAGTTTTTGCCCTCAAGAAGCTCACTGTCTAATGGGGGAAGACTATACACAAAAGAAAGCTGAAAAGTGGGAGAAAGACTACACGGCCACTCCCACCTCCACCCCAGGTGGTGGGGGGTACCCACCTAAGACATGATATTCCAGAGTCAAACCAAGCAGAACCACCGATGGAAAATAGAGAACTAAAAGGACACTGACAACAACTAGCTAAGAATATCTGAAACAAATATTCTCTTTTCATTTCTACTCAGTTTTGAAAATCCCTCTATTAGAACTCACTTCAAACACAACTCTCCATACAAAAAACGATTTTAGTTCCTGGCTAGTACAGTCAAAGAAAGTTTACAAAATCTAAAAAGTATAGCAAGAGTATGATTTAAGAGATCTAGACTCCATCTGTTCTTTACTCCTTAACCTCCTTCAGACAAATAATGGTTTTAAGAAATATGTTTCAAAATGCATCTCCCATTTGAAAAGAAGAATCATTGAGAAATAAAAATCTTCCCCTAGTCCAACTATCTGCTCCTGGCAAGCCCCTGTAAGATAAGGATTACAGAGGAAAAGAAAGTGAAATTGGCAAAAATCACAAAAACACATTATATAAAAGTTACACAAATGGCAGCACATTGTACCAAAACCTGTCACAGATGTTTACTTAGACAGGAGGCTTTTACACATTATTTCTCAAAGAGGCAAACCAAGGCAAGCTGGTTCAGTTAAACAAAGATCTCCCTCTGAAAAGACTTTTTCATTATATTGGCTATATAAAATGATCTAGTTTTCTTAATTTATTTATTTGAAGCTGAGTTTCTCTATATCTAGCCCAGGCTGTAAAGACAACAGTCACTCAGGGGCCGAATCCCAATAATGGTCATCTCAGAAGCTTTAACCTGCTCCATTTTTCTGACCTGTGCTGGTTCTCCCCTCCTTAGGCAGCCTGATGGCCCCTGCAATTCCCAGGGCTTACTACACTGGGGTCAGTCTTAGTGCTGACACAATTAGCTTTAGCTCTTCTATAGCTCTGAACTCCTTAACTGACATGTCTCAGCCTCTGCAGTCATACACCACCACACCTGGCAAGTCCTCTTAACTTTAAAGTAACAATTGGACCTACTTAAGTAAAATTCTACTTTTCCAAAATGAAAAAGAAAAATGATAGATTATATCCATAAACTGACTTAAAAACTTACCTCACAGACTTTTTTTTAATGTTACTTGGACATTGTGCCTTTTCTTCAGGCTAAGGTGCATATTGTCGTATATGATATGATCTGAAAAAGGAAAAATTCAATTAGTAAAATGATGATCAAAGACACAAGTAAACACAAAATCTGACAAAAAATATAAATTGGTTTTTAGGATCATATACATAGAGCTTAAAAGACGTTAAAAGTAATTTAGCACAAATTCCTTGTTTTCCAGGTGAGAAAACTCAACTTATGAGTACATAAGAACACACAGGTAGTAGCATTCCAAAGTCAGTTCTCTAATTGGAAATCTAACACACTTTCTACTGTAGCATACTTACTGCTTTCACAGTGGGTTTTTTTTTTCCTGGTGTTAAGCATAATTAGCCTACTCAGCATTTTAAGCACACATCACAGAACCATACAGTTAAGATATCAAGCAGAATAAGAATGAGCCTCCTTTCACTCTGAGTCAGAAAGGATCACTAGAAGCAGTAGGTGGAAGCTATAGTCAGTCTTGGGCCCAAAAGAAGGGGAAAAAGATTTGAGCTATCCCAGAGTGAGATGGGGCACAAGAAGGCGGGTTCCCCTCCATTACAGGTCTTTAAGAAAAGAATGGATGATCAACGACACTGTTGCAGAGGGGTTTCTCATTTCAGTAGGAATGGGATTAAAGGTTCTCTACATTCCCTTCCAACTTGAACAGAGGCAGGTCAGTGTCAGAGTAGATGAATTACAGAGTTCAAAAACTACTTCGGATAGTCTCTAGGTGTGAGACCTCTCTGTGCCTCAGTCTGTTCATCCCCAAATTGGGGCTGCTGCACATAACTCAGAGGGCTGCTTCCAGGACCAAATGAGTTAACAATATGTAAAATACTCTGCAAGTCTAAAAGTGCTCTATGTTAGATAGTAATGTTAGTCAGTCAATAAACATTTATTAAGCATTGTCTATGTGCCAGGCATTATACTGAGAGCTGAGGATACAAAGAAAAGTAATAACCAATCCCTGCCCTCATGAAACTTAGTCTAACGAGGAATACATGACAATACAAACAAACAAGCTATTTCCAGGACAAACTGAAAATAAACATAGAAGGAAGGCACAAGCATTAAAGGGCATATGGAAAGACCTTGAATTGGGTAGAATTTTAGCTGGTTAGCTGGGACTTGAAGTCAGGGAAGTGAGAAGGCAGAGATGAGGGGGGAAAGAACACTCCAGGCATAGGGGACAGTCTTTAGTGAAAATATTCACTAAGTCAGGAAATGGATATTTGTGATTTGGGAAATATTTAGTCCTTTTTTCTTTTTAATATTCTGAAAAATTTTAAATGAGAGGAAATGGTGCTACTCATAATTAGAACCCTATCCTGTTCATCATTACTATCCCATTTTAATAGAACGTCATAGGTAAATAAATTTTTCTTAAACGTATCCACTATCTTATCCCTGGCTCTTACACAGAATGAAAATCTGCTAGATAAATTTCCTCTCAGAAATGGAGAAAAAAAAAGCCATAACATCCACAAGGATTTACCAAACCAAATCTTCCCAAGTTCACTAAACTTGGTCCACCGGATCATGAAAAAAGGAGATTAGGAAGTAATGCTTTTTAAGTATAAAAATCCGGATGGGGTACTTTGAACAAAATGGTGATTGACCATAACATAAAACATTAATCCTACTGCCCCTGCCCTCAAGAAGCCTATATTTTGTTGGATTAGACATGTATGTGTATGTTAAAGATTGTATACATACATGTATATATGTACATGTATGAATATATTAACATGGGAATACATTTCACATTGTGAAATACATTCCTACATGAAATATATTTCTATATTAATATAGATATATGTGCATATATATTTATATAATCTTTAATATACATGTACATGTGGTCTAACTAAACAAAATGTAAGCTTCTTAAAGGCAAGGACTGTTAGGTTTGTCTTTGTCTTCCTCAAAATCCAGTACAGAATATATCTTTAATAAGTTCTTGGTTGGCTGATTTACCTCCTCTATGCCTTAAATTCCTCACCTGTAAAAGTAGGGCAATGAACTAAGTAAGTTTTAAGGTACCTATCAGTTCTAACCTTCCTAGAGCATTAATTAAAATTAACCTTCTGGGCAGAGCCAAGATGGCGGAGTAGAAACAGCTCATCCAAGCCACTCTGCCCCCACATTCCCCCCAAAAGATGTAAAAGGGGACTCTGAACAACTTCTGGAGCCCCAGCACCCACAGAATGACACAGAGAAGCTAAACTCCCGCTGAGGACAGCCCAGCAGCGCTGCAGGAAGGACCAGCGCAGTGGTCTGGGACCTGGCAGCGTGCAGCGTGCAGATCGCAGGAGCCGGCCGAGCCGAGCCCAGGTCCCCATGAGCCGAGGTTTTAGCCCCAGGGCGACAGGGCGAGCAGCCGGCTGGAGGAACCCCAGAACACCAGGAACCCTGGCAACTCCAGAATTATCAACATAGACTTGCCTGGGACAAAGTAAGAGGTTAGTGTCCTATGGACTTTGGGACTGGTATTAGGGAATGCGTCGGCTCCCTCCCCTGGGGGCTAGAAGCTGCTGAGGACAAACGCCATTTTGTAGTTTTCAGAGGCAGCTCCGGCTCCCAGCCTACAAATCGTGGGGAGATCCAATGATCAGTCTTGGGTGGGTAATCGCTCTTGCTTTAACCTCCCTGGATCTGGATTGTGATCTAGGGTGGAAGTCGTGGGTGGGTTTACAGCTTGCCAGAAACGGAAGTTGCCCCCACACGTTCGGGATGAAAATTCCTCTATCTGGCCTTAAAGCCATAGTGTGGCAACAAGCCCAAAAGTCAAGCAATTAAGTGGCAACATGCCAAGGCAAAGGAAACAGAAAATGCAACCCTAGACTCCTATTTTGGGGGCATAGAGCGGGAAAAGGACTGTGAGGTCAGAAGTCCTGCTCCAAAAGCCCCAGGGGAAAACATGAGCGGGTTACAGGCCATAGAGGACCTTAAGAAGGACTTTAAAAATCAAATAAGAGAAGTGGAGGAAAAATTGGGAAGAGAAATGAGAAGGATGCAGGAAAAGTATGAACTGAGGGTCAACAGCCTGACTGAGGAAAACAACACCTTAAAAAATAGACTAACTCAAATGGCAAAGGAGGCCCAAAAGGGCAATGAGGAGAAGAATGCCTTAAAAGTCGAATTTGCCAGATGGAAAAAGAATCTCAAAAGTTCACTGAGGAGATTCATTCCTTCAGAGTTAGACTGGAGCAAATGGAAGCTAGTGACTTTATGAGAAATCTAGATGCTGTTAAGCAGATCCAAACAAATGAAAGATTAGAAGGCAATGTGAAATATCTCAAGGGAAAAACCACTGACCTGGAAAATAGATCCAGGAGAGACAATTTAAAAATTATTGGACTACCTGAAAGCCATGATCAAAGAAAGAACCTAGAAATCACCCTTCAAGAAATTCTCAAGGAAAATTGCCCTGATGTTTTAGATCCAGAGGGCAAAATAGAGTTTGAAAGAATCCACAGATCACCTCCTGAAAAAGATCCCAAAAAGGAAACTCCCAGGAATATTATAGCCAGGTTCCAGAATCCCCAGATCAAGGAGAAAATACTCCAAGCAGCCAGGAAGAAACAATTTCAATATTGTGGAAACATAATCAGAATAGCACAGGACCTGGCAGCTTCTACACTGAGGGATCGAAGGGCATGGAATATGATATTCCAGAGGGCAAAAGAACTGGGAATGAACCCAAGGGTCACCTACCCAGCAAAACTGAGTATTTTGTTTCAGGGGAAAATATGGTCATTCAGTGGAATAGAGGACTTTCAAGCATTCTTGAGGAAAAAACCAGAATTGAATAGAAAATTTGAGACCCAGACACAAGAAGGAAGAGATGCCTGAGAAGGTAATCAGGGAAAAGAAATCAAAAGGAACTTATCAAAGTTGAACTATTTACATTCCTATATGGAAAAGCAATAACTGTGACTGATGACATCTTTCTCACTATGAAAATAATGGAAGAAGGGTGTGTGGTCATATGAATACATATGTGAATGTGTGTGTATATGGTTACAGTTATATATGGATAGAGGGCATAGGTTGAATTTGTTGGGAAGGGAGAATACTCAAGGGATGAAATTATGAGGTGAGAGAGGAAAGTGGCAAGAGGAGATGGGGAGAGACAGGGTAGTGTAAACTATCCCATGCAGAAGAAGCAAGGGGAAGTGGTTGCAAAAGAGGGGGAGAATAAGGAAGGCTAAAAAGGCAAAACCACATTCACATTGAATTTGGTTCAGGGAGAAAATGACATACATACTAAATGGGATATCTCAACCTGCAGCAGGATAGGGGAAGGGGGATGAGAGGAGGGATGATGGATGGGAGGGCATCCTTGGGGGGAGGGGAGGTTGGAAGTACCCACTATAGAAGAGGGACAGGATCATGTAGGGAATGGACCAGGTGGGGGGTGGGATGAGTGGGAAGGAATTATAAGCAGCCTTGTACAATATATCTACTATGATAATGTTTTGCATAGCTAGACATGTACAACATATACTGAATTACTTATCTCCCCAGAGGGAATGGGTGACAAGGGAGGAAGGAAATGGATCTGAAATTTGAGGTCGTAACATTAAATGTTTCAAATATATATATAAATACTATTATTAATACTCTTTTGCTTGTAATAGGGAGATAAGATGTGCAGGCATTTGGATGCAAAGACTCACCTTCCTCTAATGGAAAAGTCGATGGGGGTATGGGAGAAGGTATGGGAGAGAGCAGATTGGAGGAAGCGATATCTTGTGGGATTACTGTTCTGGGAGGTTGGGTAGGGGAATAATGGGGGGAAAATGATTGTAACTCAAAATCTGGCGGAAATGAATGATGTAAAACAGAAGTTAATAAAGCATTTGTTTAAAAAAAAATAAAAAAAAAATAAAATTAACCTTCCTCTTGGCATTAATAATGTCCAAGGACACAAGTGAACACAAAAATTTATTTACAGAAAAAATGTGGACTATTCCTTTGATCATAAATTCAGAGCTCTATAAGGCACAAGTAAAAATACTACCAGGCCTCGTGGTGAGGAGCCACAGGCCTTCCTCTACCCTAGCTTAACCCACATTACCCAGTTCCATATGGCACTGGTATCCCATTGACCTCTATCCCACAACCCCCATCTCTACCAGGAATATCCCAGAGCCCCATCCACTATGACCCTTGGACTGACTAGCCACTTGGCCAGGCCAGGAACTATCCTCATAGCCACTGTTCCCCAAGAGCCTTAAAGAGTCTTGCTAACTGTGCTACTAAATCTTCAGCACTACCTGGCCTTTCTATCTATCATGATATTGAACCATCCCTCCTTTAGGTGTTCTTTCTTACCAAACTAGAATATGAGCTGCTTGAGAGGATGAACTGACTCAATTTTTCTATTTCTGGTACTTAGCTTCTACTGCATATCTGAGGATAGAGTATGTTTTACTCTAGTATTCTCCCAAAATTATAAAAAAAAAAAAATCCTAAAACAAAACAAATAATGTGAAATCCTTTAGGATACTCTAGCAATAAATTTCCACTCTAATAAGATATAAATACAACGTAGTCATTTTAATGCCTAGCTTGGCTTGTTCAAATAGGACTTGTGACAGAACAATAAGGCTGTTAAGTCAGGAACCCAGACTAGAATTGGATATCTACCTTTAGCTGGGACCTTAGGAAAAGTTACTTAGATTCTCCCTGGCAGTGAAAAAGAGGCTGTTAACACTGAAGAATACTAAAACAAATTAGATAATAGGTGAAAGTGCTCCAGGCTCTTTTGGGGCAAAGGTGCTATAAAAATCCAAGGTTTAATTAATGGCTGCTTCTTATTATTAATGCATATACCAAAGTGGCTGCCCTGGAATTCAGCATTTTAGCACCTGCGATGTGTTGCACAAAGTGGGTACTAAATTCTATTAAACAGGTATTTTTAAAGCATTTGTTATGACAGACTCTATTTTAGAGACTGGGGATGTGAGCTGAATTAGAGCTTGGATTAAAGTACGGTCCTTACCCTTCACATGTACACTACCTGTTTAAAAAAAAAATCTTTGGGTCTTTTCAGAACACAGGAAGAGAAGCTAACTATTGATCAATCAAGTACTTACTAAGCACCTTCTAGGCTCAACACTGTGCTAGGAAGAGGGAGACGGTAAGATAAAAATGAAACCACCTAGAAACTGTCTCCTTGCTTTTTAAGAGTTTACATTTTATTAAAGGGAGAAGGCACCCACACATATATGTATGAACGACAAATGTGAGAGGTACTAGGTAGCTGGGAAGATCAAGAAAGGCCTCCGAAGTTGGCATCCGAGCCAAGCTCTGAAGAAAACCAGAGCTAACCAGGATTTAACTTTCAGATAATCAACTAAAGTGAATTGGTAGCAATTATGTTCTTTAAACATTCTTCCCATCAATTTACAATCATGAAATGTTTAGTTTGTTCTTTAAAAGCATAGAAATTATCTACTATACACAAAACCTACTATTTTCCTCTCCAATTACAGAATCTAAAGAATGTTTAAGAGGAAGACACAATATTAATTTATCATACCAAATGCAACAAACTCTCAATTTTATATCAACATATAATCCACAGCCTATATTATCAATATCAAAATATGGCTTTCAACTTCAAGATAGATCTTTTAAATCAAAACACTTCATTATCCTGGAATCTCTTTATGGAAGTTGTAAATCAAAGAGACTGAGGAGATACTTATATTTTGAATTGAGAATGAGAGGAAAATTTTCCCATATAATGTTCATATCCATTAGAAGGTTATAGGGCGAAATTCTTACTTTAGTTCTTAAAACTCAAGGCACAAGTTAAAAATTCATCCAAGAAAAGCAGGTGGGATAGTCAGCAGAGTAAGAAACCAAAAAAATCTTAAATTTACAAGTGAAAAAAGCCGTCCAACACTTGCACACCCTGGAGCCAGACTCTCCCCCAAGTACAGGGTCCCAAGATAATTAAGCTAGATTTTTCCACATCTTCCAGAGAAGGTTTCTTTATTTTGCTTGAAGAGAATTTACAGAGAAACACACCCACCCATATTCAAATAAGTAGCACAAGGATTTCAAATCCAAATGTACTAAACTCTCAATTATATCCATGCTAATGGAGGGATTGAGATAGCAAATGCCACAGAGAACAAATGTTCACTGTATCTGGCTTCAGAAGGTACTTTAATTTAGATCCATCCAGGAGAGTCTCTAAATGCTGTGAAAACTCAAAGGACTTCAACAAAAATAAAAGTCTGATGGGAGAAACTGGTTCATTACTCCCTTTATATACCTTCAAATTGATATAAAGGAGACTAAAACAAAGCTGTACCCCTTCTAGATTTGTTCCGTAAATATTAAAGGATATTCAATAGTGTCCTTGAAACAACAACTATAAAGTGCCTATTTCATGGATCAAGGATGACTCTGTATACATGAAACAAGAATAAAAAATGCTAAGTATCAAGGAAACTGAAGTCCATAAAACCAAGCAGGTTCCCACAGAGGGAAAGCATGTACTGAACTGAACAACACAAATATGTCTCTGGTATCTCTAAAGTAATAAAACACCCATAGGAGGGTTTCCAGCACACTGAATAGAGCTTCTACCTTTGGTATCACCCCAGCTAATAGGTGGTCACCCTAATCACCCCTCTTCAAGTTACCTTGAACTTACTTACATGTGTTGTAAGTTCAATTAAAAGTTAAACTCATTGAAGGCAGGGACTATGTGGTCTTTTTTGTCTCCATATTCCCAGAACCTACAGGAACAATGCCTTTCACATAGTAGGTTCTCAACACAAGTTTAATGATTTGAATGAAACATGGATGGATTTTCATTTCGAGGACTGGAAAGGAACGTCCACAATAATGTTACAGATCATCAAATTTAAGTATTTAGTGTCCATGTAAGGATATATGTCAAACTGTCTGAAGGATACAAAACTGTCCATGAGATACTCAATACACAATATATCAAAGTACCATGTGACTAGTACAAAGGTAAATGCTTATACAAGGGGCAAAAATGGAGGTGCTAGTTTTTCCCAAGGTAGGTTGGTAACAAGGAAATCACTTGTAGAGAGGGTGATAATGGGGCTGGATCCTGAACTGAACTCAAGACTGAGTCCTCTGGGCAGAGAGAACTGCATTAGCAAAAACACAGAGAAAACATGTCTTAAGCCAAGGAGTATTCCAAGTTGACTAGAATGGAGAAGTGGGAAATGAGGCTAGAAAAAATTGCATGGCGGCTTGTAAAGAACACTAATTAGTAATCCCAAAACCTAGGTGTCACTAACTTCAAGCAAGTCTCTGACTTGCCATTTCCTCATCTTTAAAATTAAGGATTACAGCTCCCCTTTAAATGGCATTTTCATTTGTCGGGTGAACCTCACAGGGTTGCTGGATCACATATTTAGAACTATAAGTGAATGTAGAGGTCATCTAGTGCAACCCGTTTATTTTACAAATGAGGAAACCAAGGTAACAAGAGGTTTGCCCAAAGTCAGGAGTTAGTAAAAGTGGTAAAGCTGAAATCTGAATCCACATGCTCTGACAACAGGAGTCCTTCCCTCATCAAATAAGATATAGCAGTAGAGTACTTATGTGGGCTTATTGATATCACTTAAGAGTTTGCAGACACCCATATATATGAATCCAACTGTTATTTTAAAAAAATAACTGCAATGTGAATTGCAAACTTAAAAGAAAAAATAAAGAGAGTAGATACTACTTTTGATAACATCCTGGACTATAGAAAAATTCAATGTATTTTGGGGTTTTTTTTGTAGGGAGGAAGGCTGGGCAATTGGGGTTAAGTGACTTGCCCAAGGTCACATGGCTAGTGTTAAATATGTGAGTCCGGATTTGAACTCAGGTCCTGCTGACTCCAGGGCCAGTTCTCTATTCACTGTTTGACCTAGCCACCCCTCAATGTATTTTTAAAAGGCCTTACATGGTATCTTTTACTTTTAATGGAAGACTGAAATGCAGGTATAAAATGGTGTTCTAAATTAATACACTAAAATACTACTTTAAAAGTTTTCCAATTTTATCCTGCTTTGAAATTTTTTTTAAAGATCACTCTTTAGTTGATTATTAGACCATCTAATCAAGCAAACTTTAGGTGAAAAACAAATCTCACTGGTTTCAAGGAAATTATTAATAAGAAGAAAAGTAGCATAGTGTGGCACAAAGGTTAAATGTGCCCCCCAGCCACAAGCAGCCCAAAACACAGTACAGCCTAAACCAGATTAAAATGCAATTGGGAAATATTTAAACAAAATAAAAATACAACAAAACAGATAGTATTACATTTTTAAACTAAATTAATATGGGGCCCACAAGAATCCTCAAGTATAGATTAGTGGCCCTCTTTTCTATTTGAGTCTGACTTCCTTTGCAGTATGGATAGAAGGCCAGTCTCAAAACCAGTAAGACCAGCATTCAAGTCCCACTTGTAAAAGTAATAGTCTATGACACTAGGCCAGGTGCTTAATCTCTCCATTCTTTCTCTGAGAGCCTAAATTGCAAAGAAGGTGCCAACCTGCACTGGGAGAGGGAGTTTTCTCAATCCAGGACTTTCCTATGCCAATGTAATCAGGCTCAGTTCTTATTCCTAAATAATAACAGCTAACATTTTTATATCATTTTTAAGGGTTACAAAAGTACTTCTTACATGCTATGCCATTTGATTCTCAAAATAATCCTGTAGAATTGGTGTTACTACTATTATCTTTACTTTATGGGTATTATGAATTAACTCACATAATCTTAGAAGGAACATCATCAGATCTAAATTAAAAAAAAAAATCCTTTCCTATATTAGATACTTGCTTCCAGCCTTTCAGAAGGAACCCATCATCTCCCAAGAGATCTCATTCCACTTTGTGACATCTCTATTAAGCTTTTCCTTCCTACCATCTTCTCTGCAAAGCCCGACTAAGCATGGCCAAATCTGGTCCTCCAGATCTGATAGGTGTCCAAATGATGTCTTTGAATACTTGATAATTATCATATCCCCACTAAATCTTCTCTTCTCCAAACTGAACACTTTGCCAGCTCCTTCAAATAATCCTCATCTGGCAAGATCTAAGGACTCTTTACCACTGTCTTCAGGCTCTTTAGCTTATCAATGCCCTACTTAAAATTTTGCAACTAAATTCAATAATACAGATGTGATCTAACCAGGGAAAAATACAGTGAGCCTTATACCTCCCTAGTCCAGGACATTATGTATCTCATAACTTGGCTGCCATAAAACACTGTTACCTCTTCTGATATAAATTAAAGCTCCAAGATCTTTCAGGTGGACTAATATCTAGCCTTTCCTCCTCCATCTTCTATTTAGTGAAGCAGATTTTTTTTAATCCTCAGCCTAAGATTTTATATTTATCCCTATTAAATTTCAGCTTACTATTTTCATTCCCAACATTCCAGCCTATGGAGTAAACTCTGAATTCAGACATTTCCATCCAGTGTTGGCTATCTTTCTAGTGCTCTTTCTGCTGTATCAGTTGTCTCAAGCCATTAATGACTATTTTTTGGATCTAAATCAAGTCCAAAGGAATTTCATATTAACCGTATGGTCTATCGCTAAATTGTCATACAAGGATTACTACATCTTGATCAGGTAGTGTTGGTGTATTAGGAAAAAAATGGATCAAGAGTCAGGTGTAGTATATTTTATTTTAGTTTAAGCTCTATCACTACCTCAAAGTAAATTACTTTAATGACCTTTTCTGTCAAATGAGAGGGATTGGAATAGATTATCTAGTAGAACTTCATAGTTCTAAAATGTTATCTCTTACTATGCTTCTAAGATTCTGGACAAGCACTTTAGAAGAAATGTCTACCACTATAAGAAAAGGGCTACAATCAAAAAGTTTTAGCAAGTTTTTACTAAAGCTTGTTGCAAATAAAAAATATAAGCGAGCTCTGATTAAATGGTAGTCTAACCTAAAATGAAAAATTATAAGCACTAGCAATGTCTTACTCTCCATTTAACAATCTTTTATTCCAGGTCTCCCCAATGGCTCTACATATAGCAATAAAACCCACAACCCATTTTGTAAAGTACATACTAGAGCAATGGGTAGTGTTCAAGGACCTCGGAACTGCAAGACCACCTTCAAAGTAATGAGATGAGCACTGACTATAGGTGGAAAAATGCAAAAACTCTGGGGGAACAGGATTTCCCAGGCACAGAATGTTAGAGCTGGAAATATCTTAGAAATCGTCTCGTCCAAACCCCTCATCTTACAGATGAGAAAAACCAAGGGTTATATAGAGGAAGGCTTGCCCAAGGTTAAAAAAGGGTACTGGAAAACTGAACTGGTTGTTAGAAAAGATAAAGTTTCGATAAGATAAGATTGCTGCCCTCTTTACATACATTACCCCAACTGATTTTCATAACATTCCTGGCATCAAGTCCCAACCCTGTTGTTTTTTTACTTCTTAGACCTCAGGCAAGTCTCTAAACTTTCCTCAACATCAGTTTCCTCCACAGAAAAAGAAAGGGATTGGAGCACAGGGCCCTGAGGTCTCTTTTGGCCTGAGATCTCTGAGTCTATGACCCTATTATTATGCATTCACTGCACTCTACATAAGACACCAACATATGTCACACTGGGTAGGGTAGCTAAATGTATTATAAAAAAGTACAAAAAGTGATGTGAGGTTCTGAGTGGGAAGGTCATTCATTACCTGGAGGAAAAGAGACCAAGTGAAGGTTGCCTGGAGAAAGTCTAATCTGAGTTACACTCCAGAAATCTATTGGTCTTTCCCTACCATATTTTTTTAAACTACCTTACTACAATTAATAGAAGAAAATGACAATATTTTCTATGAAAGGAATAAAGTGAAAGTTTATTTATTAAACCTAATGTAGCAAAAATAGCTGAACTTAATCGTCAATCCCAGTTCTATTACTTTCTTCCTGCTGCTCTAGGGCCCCTCTAAATCTCCAATCTCCTTACCCATCAAATGAAAAAGGTTTGAGTATAACAAAAGGATTCTTAATATGGAATCTCGTTAACATTTTTAAAAATCTGATAACTGTATTTTAACATAACTGGTTTCCTTTGTATTTTATTTTTTTATCTTAAAAATCTTACTCTGAAAAAGGGTTCGAAAATACAAAAAAAAAAAAAGGTCAAGAACCTCTGAACTCTAAAATGCCATGGCACTAAAGGCGAGAAGCTAAAACGGTGGCTTTGTGAAAAGAAAGTAAAAGAGTGGAAGAGAAAATGGGATTTGTCAACCCCGGCAGCGAGGGGGAGAGAGAGGGGAAGTCTCAAAAATACAAAGACTGGGCTGGGGGCGGGGGGGGGGAAGGGTCGAATTACAAATGGGAAAAGTGACAGAGATTAAGTAAAATTAAGAAGCGCTGCAGGAAGAGACAGCTAAGAGTGATTGCAGGGGGAGGGAGGGGGGAAGGGAAGGGGCCTGGACTGCAGAATATAGAGACTCCTCCATCAGGGAGTCCGACCCTCCTAGATCTAGTGGCAGAGACAGTAACCTGAGAAGGCAGGAGATGGGAGGGGGAGAGAGGGGAGGAGAGAGAGAACGCGAACTTCTCCTATGGAGCTTTTCTCGGGATCAGGTTTTAAAAGCATAAAATAAAATGCAGGGAGAAGAGAAGGACGTGAGGAAGGAGAGTGGGGAGGAGAGAAGGAAGGAGGGGGAAGGGAGAGAAGATGAGGAAAGGAGGTGAGAGGGAGAAGAGGAAGAAGCGAAGGGGAGAGGAGGAGGAGAGAGGGGCGGAGAGGACGGCGCCGGCCGGTCACTCACCCGGGTCCCCGGGCCGGGCAGGGCGGGAGCTCCGGGGGTCCGCCCGGCGTGGCGGCTCCTCCTGGCCTGCGGGCGGCGACGGCGGCGGCAGCCGAGGCGGGCGGGCGCACATCATGCGGCCGAGCTCATGACCCGGCCGCGGGCGCCGGGAGGAGGAGGCAGGGCCACCGCCGCACGCGGGCTCCCTCGTGCCCGGCCTCGCTCCGGCTTGTTCGCGGTCTCTTCCCTACCGAGGACGACGCGACAGCCGGCGCCTCACAGGCGACCCCGCCGCCCAGGGCTCGGCTAGCCGAGCGCAGTTCCCGGAAGTGATCTCGCGGAGGCACGGCGCATGTGCGGCATTCTGGGGAGGCCGTTATCTGACTTCCGGAAGAGGCTGGGGAGGGGTGAGGGGATGGGGAGCGTGAGGCTAAAGTGGGCGGGGCAAAAAGGACTAGGAAAGGTGGGGTTTAATATCAGCTCGAGAAGACGAACGTTTCCGGGGGGCGGGGAAATCCCGTTAACCAATAGCACGCTTCCCCTAGACGTTTCCGCCTAAGAATAAACTCGCTGGGTTGGGAAACTTGAAAGGGACTATGGGTCGCTGCTCCACCCAAACTCTGACGTTTGGCGAGTGTAGGTTCTGACCGCTCTTGGGCGGAGGCGGGGACTCCTCCTGGTGCTGCTCCCGCTTGAGTGCCGAGGCGAGTCCCTTCCCTTTTCTGATCCTCAGTTCCCCCTCCTGCCCTGTAAAAGAAGAGGGACTTGGTTGGAAAGTCTTCTTGTGATAATAGGAGACGACTTGAATTCTTCCAAAGAATGAATGAAGAACGTGCCCAGTCAAGCCAAGAGATCATCCTTCATTTTACAGACAGGGAAACTGAGGCCGCGAGAGGAGAAGTCACTAACCCCAGATCACACAGGTCACAAAAGTAACTCATGAACCCAGCTCCTCCGCCTCCAGACTCATGACCGGGGCAAGGAGAAGAGTTCTATTTAAAGGGACTAAGCAAGGATTTGGCCAAGCACGTGGTGGGGGAATATCCCCGTTTTTATTTTTAATTTTTTGGTCATGGCGACTAAGGAGAAACCACCGAGGCAGGAAGGGTTTTGATGCTTGACCTATTGAATTAAGTAAGAGGCTGCACCCCTGCAGGCAAAGAAGGGTACCTCCCCAACCTCCCATCCAATCCTCCCTAATCCCCCCACCCCCGGCCTCTCAGGAAGCCCGTTTCCAACTTAATTAACTCGGGGCTATGAAATGTGCAAACATGTTCTGCCATGATATACCCACAACCCAGCACCTAAAATAATGAGTCTATCCCCAAGATGAAAGTTGGAAGAAAAAAAATGCTTCCGAACTCCACTGCTTACCTGAGATTATATGGGAATATAGTTTACGCGTGTATAGTTCCTATAATTATGTAATATGTAGATCATTTGTACATATGTGTTTAATAAGCATGTATATGCTTATTATCATCAATTAGGATCTTTAATTGCTTCCTTTGCTAAAAAGCCCCGGAGGAAAAGCATCATTAAATCAGCCATTAAAAAATTTAAGACTGCAGCAGTAGCAATAGAAATAAAAACAGACCGTTATCTCATTTTATGAAACCAAGGACGTTCACTGATTCAAGCCTTGCCTTTCTTTTTCTGAAAATCACTGATCTTTAGTTTCCTCCTTTGTAAAAGCTGGAGTTAGGAGTAAATTCCAAGGTTTCTTTAAGCACTAACATTCCTCAATTCAAATCAACAAACATTTATGTGGGGTCTAAGGTACAAGGTCAGTCAAGGAGCACTTTTAAGGTGCTCTGTTCCAGTCACTAAATGCTAAGTCTCCTGGATACAAAGAAAGACAAAAACATGATCGGCTTTCCTAAGGAACTCACATTCTCACATTCATCAATAGGGATGACCATATATAAAATAAGTGTGTGTATATATATATACGTATATATATATATACATATATATATACATACATAAGATCTAAATGGAGCAGACAGAAGGTAACCCAAGAGGGGAAGACCTCATGTGGAACATGAGATTTGAGGTCAGTCTGGAAGGAAGCTGGGGAAGCTCAGAGGTAGAGATAAGGAGGGAGAGCATCACAGGTGTGGGGAATGGCCAGTAGTAAGGCAGAGAGTTTAGAGATGGAGAGTCATGTAAGAAGAGTCAAGACTGTCATTGTAAGGACAGGTGGAGAGGGAAGAGATAACAAGAGTGGATACAAAACAGTTTAGAGAAAATACTGTCTCTTTGACTTATGTTCTGAATGCAGATTTTCTCTTTTTTTGTGGTTTTTCCCTTTTGTTCTGATTATTCTTTCAAACATGACTAATATAGAAATATGCTTAATATGATTGTACATTTATAGCCTATATCAGATTGCTTGTTGTCTTAGAGAGGGGGAAGGGGAAGGAGGGCAGGAGAAAAAATTTGGAACTCAAAATCTTATAAAAGTGAATGTTAAAAACTATCTTTACATGTGATTTGGAAAAAAATTGTATTAAGTGGGGGATAAGATAATACTGTTTTAAAATTTTGTTTTATTTTAAATTTATTATTTTCTTAACATTCATTTAAAAACAATTTTTAGTTCTTAATTCTCTACCTCCCTCCCACTCTTCCCTCACCCATTAAAAAGGCAAGAAATGTGATATCAATTATACATGTGAGATCATGCAAATCATTTCCATATTAACCATATTGAAAAAAGGGGGGAGGAGCAAGTAAAATAAAGTAAAAAAATTGTGTTTCCATCTGCATTCACTCTGCATCAGTTCTTTTGCTAGAGATGGATAACATTTTTCATCAATAAGTCCTTCAGAATTGTTATGGATCATTGTATTGCTGAAAATAGTTGTCATTCTCAGTTGGTCATCATCAAATATTGCTGTTACTATGTACAATGTTCTCCTGGTTCTGCTTATTTCACTTTGTATCAGTTCAAATACATCTTCCTAGGTTGAGAAAATACTATCTTTGCCTCCATGGAATTTAGGTCTAGTAAGGGAATATCACACAAATGACTAGTGACTGTGTCTGTTCTTCCTTCATTTTCAAAGAGGACCAATGGCTACAAGGAGTGATTTCTTGACTTGCTCATGACTTGCATTTAAGTGAGGCAGCATTGCACAGCCATCAGCCTACTTTTCAAAAAAATCATCAAAATCCAGTGGTAGGACAAAAGTCAAGATGACTGGGGATGACCCAAGTTTCAGTGGATCTTCAACGTCTGACCAAGCTCAAAGTGTTTCACGGCACCTGCTTCATTCACTTTCATGGCCCTTGGAACAAATTGTACTCATCCACCCATTTTGCAGGTGGAAGTCTTCACATGCTTGGAAGTAGATATCCTCCTAACTCACCAATGGGTTTGAGACCTGTCACTTACCATCAAGCTGGCTTTTAACTCATCTGCCAAAATGGTTTACCAGAGTGTGGCCAGTGCACACTCAACTTCTTGGACCCACAGTTGAGAATTGGGTACCAGGTGAATGAGTAAACCTGAAGCCCTCAGCAAACCCTCACACCACAGGTGCTAGTCCTCCTTGAACACCCTATACTACCCCACTAATGTATACTTGAGAAGCTGTAGTAGAAAGTGCTAGACTTGGAGTCTGAAAAACCTAGTTTCAAAGCTTGCTTTGGGCACTTTTCAGCCCTGTAACTATGGGCAAGTCACTTAACCTCTGAGCCTCAGGTTTCTTATCTACAAAATGGGGACAATTGTGCCTGTAGTGATTTCCTCGTAGGATTGTTGTGAAGGGCAAATGAGATAGTTTATGTAAAATGCTCTACAGAATTTAAATTGTTGTTCAGTCATCCGTCTCTTCATGGGGTTTTCTTGGTAAAGATACTGGGGTGATTTGCCATTTCCTTCTCCAACTCATTTGACAGATGAGGAAACTGAAGCAATAAGGGTTAAGGGACTTGCCCAGGGTCACACAGCTAGTAAGTGTCTGGGGTCAAATTTGAACTCAGGTCTTGTGGACTTCAGGCCTGTGCTCTATCCACTACACTACATAGCTGCCCTGCAGAATTTAAATATGTACCTGTATAGAAATATCAATTACAATATTATTAAGTACAAAGTGCTTAGAGAGGTGCAAGAGAGGAAAGGCCATTATAATTAGAGGATGTGAACTGATACTGGTATTTTATTTTAATTGCAGAAGGCAGTCAGCTGTCATTGGGCCTGGAATCAGGAAGATGAATTCAAATGTCACCTCACACCTTTGCTAATGGTGTGATCCTATTGAGTGAGTGCTCTCTGCCTCAGTTTCCACAACTGTAAAATGAGGCTAATGATAGCACCTATCTCCTAGAGTTGTGAGCATCAAATGAGATAATAATGGTAAAGCACTTAGCATATAGTAGGTGCTTAATAAATGCCCCTTTTGGAGACAAGAGGAAGAGACCTTCTCCTGAGCTAGCCTTCTCTTCCAGACAATCCCTCCTGGAGGGACACCTGCCTATGGACCTCTTATCTACCTTTCTGACCTCATTCTCCCAGTCTCTACTGCCCTCCCTCCAGGGCCCAGGCTGTGGCTTCTGTTTGGGGCACTATCTCTGCCTCTGACCTCCCCAACTCCACTCCACTTGAGACTGCCCCCACCCCACTTAAGACATTTTTTCAGATATGCTGTTCCTATTCTTAACACTGCCTCTTTGGTGAATCAATGCTAGCACCAAGAGGAATGAAGAAAAGATCCTTGGTGGTCAAATGTATATTCCCCACTCCCAGCCCTGGCAGGCTATGCTGTTCGTCAATCAGAATTTCCACTGTGAGGGTGTCCTGCTGTCCAATCTGTGGGTCCTCACAGTTGCTCACTGTGCCCACTGGAACCTTCAAGTGGTCTTGGGAAAACACAATATCAAGCACCTGGAGACCTAGTAGCAATCAGTCAGAATGGAGTGCAGGTGCTCTACTCCAAGTACAACTACAGAACCAGCAACAATAACCTCATATTGCTCTGCCTGGAGAAGCCAGTGAAGCTGCCGCCCCCCCCCCCAAGTTCACCTCATTCAGCTGGCAAAAGACTGTGCCAATCCCAACCTGCCTGGTGCCCAACTGGGGTACAATGTCTAGTCCTTCTGCCAAATATCCCAGCACCCTCCAGTGCGTGAATATCAGTATCAGATCAAAGGAAAAATACAAAAATGTCTCCCAAAGAACCATCACTCCCAGCATGGTCTGTGCTGAGGATGAGAAAAGAGGTCCCTTGGTGTGCAATGGGGCCCTGCAGGGCCTGGGGAACACTGCACTCGACCCAGGCTTCCCGGTGTTTATACCAACCTGTGCTGTTACCATATCTGGATCCTAAATGAAATGCAGAAGAAGAATGGACATTTTCCCCCCACACCCTAGGAAGATTGCCTCGTCCAACCTGCCCCAGTCTTGCCCTTAGGACCGGTGGCCTGAAACTACAGCCCCACACCTTACAAAGGAATCTCCCCTCCCCCAAATACAGGATTCAACCAATCTGCCTTCCCAACCTCAGACCTCTGGAGGACCTAGGTTTTCTAGAACCATTTCTAGTCTGGATTTGGATGCATAGAAAGAAAATCCAAAGAATTTAGAAGTGGAAAGGACTTTAGACCCTGAAATAGCAGGTCTGGAAAAGACCTTTTAGAGACTATATATTTGAATTTTTACAAATGGGGAAACTGAGTTAAAGTGACTTCCTAATGTCCCATAGCTAGAATGCAACGGCCAGATTCAAGACTAGTGTTCTTTCCCTGATCTGAGGCATGAAGGCATAGATCTATCCCCAACCTCCTAGGTACTTCAGCCCCTTTCATGAACCCTCTGCCTTACTCAGGTATCCAGAGTAGTAGGTCACCCCTCCCCCTTAGACTAATAAAACCTACAGGACTTTCTTTGTGAAAATAAATAAATAAATAAATAAATGCCCCTTTCTTTCCTCCCTCTCAAACATGGTCACCAGAATTTTCTGAGACAGGCCAATTTCAAGAGGAGAAAATGAACTTTCACTGAGATTCTGCAGAAACAATAAACCTAGGTGAGACCCTATATCTTGATTTCTGGTCTCAAACTCTGGTCTCTGTCCTATTAAGACACAGCAAGATAAAAACTGAATAGCTGTAAGTGGAAATCTGGATCTCCCAGCTACTGGGACTAGGGAGCTTCTAATCTCCTGGGTACAATACGAGCCCTCAGGCAAGTCCTGTACCAAGAGAGGATCCAGCTCTGGCTGCAGCTGCCACAAAGCCAGCAGAACAGATTCCAGGTGCCCCCCTCTCTTCCTTGCCCGCACCCCCCCCCCCCCCCAGGGCTGTAGCTGCCCGCAGCCAAAGCAAAAAGCTGTTCAAGGGCCATCGACAGTGGCCTGGCCTGGGCAGGCTTCCCCCTTCCTGCCTCCCTCCTCCCTCTGTGTTTGTGGTCGTCGCTTTCCATCATCAATATTTGACTGAAGAGGTAGTTTGCACCTAATAATTGTCCTGATGGCACAGCAGATAAGGAAGACCGGATTTCAAGTCTTGCCTCAGTTTCTTCATCTGTAAAATAAGAGGTTTGAGCTTGATGCCCTTAGGGGTCCTTTCCAGCTCTGAATTCATGAGTCTATGATTCTGTCACTTAACTGCAAAATGGGAGTTCCTCAACTGCAAAATGGGAGCTGAAAATAGCACCTATTTCCCAAGGCAGTTGTTGTGAGGATCAAATGAGAAAGTATTTATAAAGGGCTTAGAACAGTGCCTGGCACATAGTAGGCCCTTAATAAATGCTTATTTGTTTGCTTTCTTCCTTCTTCTCCCTTCTTCCTTCCCTTCCTCCCTCCCTTCTTTATTTCTTTTCTCCTTTCTTTCCCTCCTCTTTTCTTCTACCCTCCCTCCCTTCTCCTTTTCTCTTTTCTTTCCTCCCTCTCTCCTTTCCTTGGTCCCTCCCTTTCTTCTCTCTTCCTTCTTTCCTTCTACTTTCTTTCCCTCTCTTCTTTCCTTCCTTCTTCCTTCCTTCTTCTTTCCTTCCTTCCTTCCTTCCTTCCTTCCTTCCTTCCTTCCTTCCTTCCTTCCTTCCCTTCTTCCTTCCTTCTTTCTTATATCGAAAGAGCCCTCAGAGAGCACCTAATTGAATCCTCTCATTTTAAAAAGAAGGGAATTAAGGCCATGAGACAGTGTGATATAGTGGAGGGAGCCCTCAAAGGGGGTGTACAGCTCTGCCACTATGTGACCTTGGGCAAGTTACTGACCTACTCTTGGACCTCATTTTCCTTATCTCCAAAATGAGGGCATTGGACTTCACTAGATCATCTTTAAGCATGTATGAACCCAGAACAGTTAAATAATTGGTTCCATAACACATGGGGAGTAAATAGAACAGATGTTCTTTCCACTATATGGAAACTGAGTCACAGAGAGGTCAAATCACCTGGCTAGGGTAGTGCAGTTAGTGAGCATTGGACCCAGGTCTATTGTTAAGATCTTCTGCCCCCTAGACCCATGTTCTTTCTACTTCATCTCTCTCCTATATTGACCATGACACAGCTTTAATTTGTCACAGAAGAAAGGTAAAGCATTGTAACATCTTTCAAATGTCAATAGGATATAGGGAAAGCAGATAAACTGACCAAGGCTTCAAAGCAAATTTCCTGCAGACCTACAAAAAAAAGAAAAACAACAACCCCCCCAAACCCCAATAGTTTTCCATGGGAGCATAAGCCTTTATTTCCCAAATTAAATTTGAGATATAGAAATGATAAAAATGGAAAAGCTGGACCTAGAACAGTACTTGCTCCCATAGGTTATTGAGTAAATTAAAAGTTGTTCCTGGGTCAAAATGAACAGTGTTAAATTGCCAGAGAACCCCTATCTCTCAAATATCAGATACCGATTGGTGACTTCCTCAGATGTTCACTACCCACCAGAGATGGCAAGGTGGGACCTCCTGAGTCTCCTCTTAATGCTAGGGCTCAAGCAACAAAAGGCCATTCCTTCTTCAATGACTGGTTACTAAGCACCTGTTGTCTTCAGAGTATCCTGCTAGGAACTGAGGGAGAAGCAGAGCTTAGAGAAGATGCTTTCCTGCCTTCATGGAGTTTACAATCAAGCGGAGGGATGCAGCACAAACAATATATGTTAGATGCCTTAGCAGAGAGGATAGACAAAAACTTTTGTTGTAATTCTATCCTCTCCACTAAGGCATCTAACATGTTAAGACTTTGGGGACACTATCATCATTCTTTAGCAAGCTTTAATAGCCTAAACATGCTCTAAGACTTTTGGGACACCATGTATGAGGTCCAAGGGAGAAAGTTCTTACAGTCAGCTAGGTGGTACAGTGGATATAGAATGCTGGGCCTGGAGTTAGGAAGACCTGAGTTCAAATCTGGACTTAGATACCTACTAATTGTGTGACCCGAGGCAACTCATTTCACCTGTTTTCCTGTTTCCACCAATGATAAAATAGGGATAATAATAGAGCTTAATTTCCAGAATTGTTGTCAGAATCAAATCAGATATTTATAAAAGAGCTTAGGACAGGGGCAGCTAGGTGGTACAGTGGCACCAGAACTGGAGTCAGGAGGACTCAAATCCAGCCTCACCTACTTATTAGCTGTGTGACCCTGGGCAAGTCACCTACTTTCAATTGCCTCAAAAAAGGGGGAGGGGGCTTAGCACAGTACCTGATATATAATATGTGCTATATAAAAATCTTCCAGGCAATAGAGAATAACATAAATAAAAGCTGCTGCTAAGTGGCACTATAAATGGGTAGAGCCCTGGACTTGGAATCTGAAAGACTTAGATTCTAATCCTGCCTCAGACACTTGCTAGCTATGACCCTGGGCAAGTCACTTGACCCTCTGAAACTCAGTTTATCTGTAACATAACTCAGTGACCTCAGAGTTACTATGTTTATGTTCCCAGGTCTATGATCTGAAGGGTATCTATTTTCAACAACTAACTATTCACTGAGAAAAGGTCATTTTGGCTGGAGCATAAAATACAAGAACATATGAGACTACTAATAAGTGACTGATTGAGTTAACTTAAAAGTGACTATTTTACTTTGAGACTATGTTGCGAATATTATATTGTGATTTTCTGTGATAAGTTGTAATATTGTGAATGCTGTACCTTGATTTTCTGTGAAAGTTTTGCTTTTGTTATGGAGTAAATAGAGTGATCACTATACCGTGTAATCAGAACCTTAAAAGCTGTCCACAGTAGCATTCTTCTGGAAAGCTGCTTGTGCATGGCATTACAGGCTGGAAAGGCAGAGCTGCTCCAGGTTGTAGAGGTTATTAAGCATCCTGTATCCTTCTGTTTACCCTTTAACCAAATCCCATTTTCTACAAGTATTCTGTCCATATGACCAATTCTGTGCCATCTAGCTCAACATTTCTCTCTAGGAAGTTGACTGGGATGGTCACAGTGGTTATAGTTTTAGCTTAGGCTTAATATGAGAATACATGGCATTAGGAGACAGCTCCCTCTGCTACTTAGTCATCCCAGGCCCCTGTGTTCTCAGTTGTGGGGTTCAGAGTCGTCAATATCAACTAGGAAATGCTTGGCACTGTTGAGGACAATCACCCAGGCTCCAGTGACCCAACTGTCACTACCACCATAAAGGCTTTTATATCCCAGGGTAAGAGCTGGAAATTCCAAACTAGTGAAGTGCTGTCACACACACACACACACACACACACACACACACACACACACACACACACACACACGGCAGAAATGCAAAGGAAAACTGACCCACACTTGAAGGGTCAGAGTAGACAATATTTGCCCTGAACATCTGCTTCTATATCCATCTATTAGCCTATATTACTTTTTTCAGTGAAAATATGCTTAATTCCTGCAAATTATTCCTGGTGCACAACGAATATCAATTAATTTACTTGTAGAAGAGATTTATGCACGCTACATAAGGTACAGACGCCATATGTATCAATTACGAGCCCCATGTAACAAAATTACATTACTAGACCAAGCAGGGAGGTCATATATAATGTATAACATCATATGTTGGGCTTATATACATAGAGTTAATTAATATTCTCCTACTAGTGGACAGCATCTGGTGATATGCAGGACTTGTTTGATGCCCGCATCAACGAGGCACAACACAAAACAGGAGAGTGTGTAATGAAGGCTGTGAGCCAGGTGGGAAGCTTGTCCATTTATTTATCTTATACATTCTTCCAGCAGGGAGGAAAAAGAGAAAATGTTGTAGAGAAATAAAACGTACCAGACAACGTTGCTTATTCCCTAATAACCATGTTGCTTCTCAGCATCTCCCTTCCACTTCCCAGTCCTCCAGTCCTTCTCCTCCTTGTGTGCCTATTGTTATCTTGGTCAGCATGGTCTGTTCTCAGCTAGAAGGCACCTAACTAGAGGTTGCAGGAGGCTATTCCCATGGGACGCTTCCTTGCTTTCTCATCTCATGTGTCACTACTTTATCTATATCGCTCAAGTGGCCAGGGTCTCAGGGATGGCCAGAATGTTCCAAGCCTCCCTTGCATGGGTGTAGCAGCAAGCACCCCAATATCCCTAGGGTGACTGCCAACACAGGTTCTTAGATCTGCTTTTCAAAAGGAAAGCAACTCAAAATGGGTTAACAATCTTACTTTAATCAAACAAACACACATTACCTAGTTCAGGGGAAAAAGGTCAGAACCCCGAACTTCAAAGTTAGAGAACTTACAGATCAAACAGACAGGCTTCCAAACTGTCCAACCATTACATCAATACCAAATCACCGTTACCAGAGAGGGAAGCATCAACATCTGGGTTTTCAAAGCCGGGGGGCTCTCAACAATGGCTTCCCAGAGTCTCACCTGGTCAAGTCACACAACACTTCTCAAAGTGAGCCCCAAAGCAAAGCCCCTCATCAGAGTTTATATAGCCTTCTCCTGGCTCAAAGATTGTAACAACCTCCTTGACCCACTGCCCAATCATACAGCATCAAGGTGTGGTCATTCCTGAAAACCAAGCCTCCCACCACAGGCTCAATGTGACCACATTCAGCCTATTAGGAGGCAGAGCATATTTTCAAGTCAAGGAAGGTTTTCAGAGTCTCTTAAAGCCAATCAAAGTCTCTTAAGCCAATCAAAGGGCCTAGGGGCAGGGAAGCTCTTTAAATCTGCATTTCCATTACAATGGGGGATGAGTAATGGGGAGTGGTGAGTCAACATCCTGAGATATAGTGGGCACAGGAGCATGAGAAGAAGGCTCAAGGGGGTCCTTGGCCCGGATTCACACCCATGGCAGACCCCCTCAGAGCTAATCCTCCACATGATCCCCTACACTTGTCTGTGACATGTTTATATTTATGATGCCCCCATGCCCTGGCATCATACACCAGGTTAGTCACTGGTCAACTAGTCCTGGCACTTCCATTCTGCCTTCTTGGTATCTTATACCCTACTGTCCCAATTCTAAACCTGTAGATGTCTCAGGCTGAGGCCCACTATCTCTAGCATGTAATAAATGCGATCCTGAGGACATCTCAGGAATTCCACAGCTAAAGAACTAAGCAAAAAATGAATAGTTTCTGGATTAAGGGATCCTCCACTGTATAAAGAAAGGTTCCCTTTAGCCCATGGAAACCCTGGAAGGATCCTGCTCTTTTGATTGGTGAATCGAAGCACCATTTCATGAGGGGCTTCAGCTGTGCTGTATTCCCAGTTTGAAACCCTCTGGATTTCATTTCCCACCCTCAGAGATATCTCCAGCCTAAGGGTGATCCATCCATCCATCCACCCACCCATCCATCCATCTATCTATCTATCTATCTATCTATCTATCTATCTATCTATCTATCTATCTCCTTTTCTCGCTGTCTCTTCTTCTCTATCGATGTCTCTTTCTCCACGTGGTTCTCCCTCTGTCTTCCCTATATGTGTCTCTGTGTGTTTCTATTTGTGTGTGTGTGTCTCTCTCTCTCTCTCTCTCTCTCTCTCTCTCTCTCTCTCTCTCTCTCTCTCTCTCTCTCCTTCCCTCCCCTAACCCTCGAGAGGATACCCACCTACACCTTCCTCTTCCAGGTCCTATGATAGATCCTCTCCATAGGGGCCCTTATCTAGTATACCAGGTGTGCCAGATTAATGACACCAAGTGTGTGAGTCTTCTATACAGCCTGTTTCCCCTACTGTCCACTGATCCCAAGTAAATTCTAGTTACCTAGAAGTCCAAATAACTCCCTTATGGGCACCAGATAGTTGTGTTATATTGTCTTTGCAGGGCCCCAACCATTCTCTAGGGCTTTTTTGTAGACTGAAAAATGGCCTTATATTTCAGCTACTTGGTATGAGGTAGTTTCCCACTAGCTGTCTCCCTTGGATTTGACTCCATCATCATCATGCCCCTAGGCTGTTTCCTTCTTTTTTCCTCCCCCATCATTTTTAGTTTCCTTTTGTGTGTTATCTTTTTCCACTAGATTGTAAGCTTTTAAAGGGCAGGGGCTCTCTTTCTTTAAATTTGTATCCCCAGCACTTAGCAGAGTACCTGGAACATAGTAGGCACTTAATAAATGTTTGCTGTGTTGTTGTGCTGTGCTGTTGTATTGTATTATATTATAGTTCTTCACCAGTTTACAATCTTGTGTTTTCTTTGGATGCTAAGAATTAGCCACAGAACACTGTCTGATGACTTGACAATGCACTCGAATATCTCGCCATTCCTTGTTCCTTTCTGAAGAATTATGGTACCTGGCATTTGATAAATGCTTGTTAAATTGAATTAAATTGAACTCTTTTGAGCTAAGCCCTCAGCTAACTGGTAGGACCACTTTCACTGACCTCTCAGCTGAAGGATGGGACAATTACAAGTCTGCCCACATCTCCCACATACCTCTCCCATGTAGGTCACTACATCTCTTGCTCAAGCATCAACAGGTACAGAGTAAAGCCTGTTTTTTGTGACATTAAATGTGTAATTGCTAATGAAGGAGCTTTCTGCCTCAACATCTGTATCTGGTTTCTCACACACACACTTTCCACCTTTTAGAAGCCAAAGAGAGACTGATATAACAGCCTCAGGGATACTACCACAAGGGGAAGCTGGCAGGGTTAGATTTTTCTGGGTGATTAATAATCAATTGATTAATTGGGCCAGCAAACAATCAATAAATTGATGGTCAGTGGTCTCTCTTGGTGACCATCAGGGTTGCATTTTAAAGGGTCAGATAGGACTTTGTGATGGACTCTGGTTTCTAGTACTCATTTACTATACAGATATTGAGAGGTAGAAAAAACTAGGCAGGTAAGGGAGAGAGAAACTTGGCCTTTCCAAAGGCCATTCTGCTTGAGCATGAAACAACTTTCTATTATATCAAACTATGTCATAGGATCTGCATGGCAGATGGCCAGGAGTTGGAATCAATAGTTGCCACCAGCAAAAAAGACAATGGTGTGGGCTGATTGGGTGAGCCACTTTGGCTTTGAAGACCAGGAATGTTAATAGCACTCCTTCACCAGAACAGCCTTTGGGTGCATCTCTCCTCACCACAAGAACAAAAGGGCAGGGAGAAGAAAAGAGAATGGTGAGGAACTAGAAATTCATATTCTACCAGAAGCAATCTTAACACTACTGCATATTACTTTTATAATTTTGCCTTAATAAATGCATTTATATTTTATACAAATGAGTTAGTTCTTTGGGGCAGCTCTGAGAAGGGAAAGGGAAGTAAGATTGGGAACTCCATGTGAACTGATCCAACCATTCTGGGCAACAGTTTGGAACTATACCCAAAGGACAATCAAACTGCATACCCTTTGATCCTGCAATACCACTTCTAGGTCTGTATCCCAAAGAAATCATAAAAAAGGGGAAGGGACCCACATGTACAAAAACTTCTGTAGCAGTTCTTTTTTGTGATGGCCAAGAATTGGAAATTGAGGGCATGACCATCAACTGGGGAATAACTGAACAAATTGAGGTATACGAATATAATGGAATAGTATTGTTCTATGAGAAATGATGAGCAGGCAGATTTCAGAAAAACCTGGGAAGATTTACATGAGCTGATGCTGAGTGAAGTGAACAGAACTAAGAGAACACTGTACACAGTAGTAACAACTGTGAGATAACCGACTGTTAGACTTAGCTCTTCTCAGCAATGCAAGGATCTTAGACAACTCCAAAAGACTCCTGATGGAAAATGCCATACACAACCAGAGAAAGAACTAGGGAATCTGAATGCTGATAAAAGCTTACTATTTTCTTTTTTTCTTTCTTTCTTGTGGTTTTCCCTTTCTGTTCTGATTCTTCCTTCACAACCATGACTAATGTATAAATATGTCTAATAGAATTGTACATGCATAGCCTATATCAGATTGCATGCCACCTTGGGGAGGGGGAAAAGATGGAGGAAGAAAAAAATTTGGAACTCAAAGTCTTATAAAAATGAGTGTTGGGGGGCAGCCAGGTGGCGCAGTGAGTAAGAGTGCCAGACCTGGAGTTGGAAGGACCCGGGATCAGTTCCGGCCTCAGAAAATTAACATCCACACAAAAATGACTAGCCATATAACTTTGAGCAAGTTATTTAACCCCAATGCTTTTTTTTAAGTGAGTGTTGAAAAATAACTTTACATGTAATTGGAAAAAGTAAAATACTATTAACTGGAGTGGGGGTGGGGAAGATTGGGTAGAGGTAATAGGAATCAAAGAGAATTATTTTTACTTTCAATCCATCCTGCTAGAATGGAATATCAGAGAAGGTTGGGTAGGCTAGAGAGGTTCAGAGATGTTAGGAAATATAAATGTGCACTCCATTTGCTTAAGTTGGTGTTCTTCAAACTCTAAGCACTACCTATTGGTGTTTAGACCATGTAGCCACTGCTCCAAACCACTCAAGAAACCAGGCAGTGAGTGTCATTCACAAATACATGGTGGGAAGGAGAAGGGGATTGTTCCATACAATAGAAATATCACGTGCTGACTCCATTGAACCCTGTTCTCAGGTCTCAGAATCTTCCACGTGTTCACTAGACTGAGGTATGATTAAGACCCTATGACTATGGGAAAAGGACCCACACGTACAAACATATTTATAGCAGCTCTTTTTGTGGTGGCAAAGAATTGGAAATTGAGGAGATGTCTATCAACTGGGGAATGACTGAACAAATTGGGGTATGTGAATATAATGGAATATTATTGTTCTTTAAGAAATGATGAGCAGCTGAATTTCAGGAAAACTGGGGAAGACTTAGATGAATGGATGCTGAGTGAAGTGAGCAGAATCAGGAGAACACTGTACACAGTAACAGCAACATTGTGCAATAACCAGCCTTGATAGACTTAGCTCTTCTCAGCAATGCAGTGATCTAAGTCAATTCCAAAAGACTCATGACTGAAAATGCTGTCCACATTCAGAGAAAGAACTATGAGCCTGAATGCAGATTAAAGCATACTATTTTCTCTTTTTTTTGTTTTTTGTTTCTTCTTTCTCCTGGTTTTCATCTTTTGTTCTGATTCTGCTTTTACAACATGGCTAATGTGGAAATATGTTTAATATGATGGTACTTGTGTAGCCTTTATCAGATTGTATGCAGTCTTGGAAAAGGAGGAGGAGAGGGAGGGGGGAAATTTTAGAACTCCAAATCTTAGAAAAGTGAATGTTAAAAACTAAAAATAAATAGATAGATGGATAGATAGATAGATAGATAGATGAAAACACTATGACCTTAAAGAAGGGAAGGTTTAAGTCTAGAGAGAAAAATATTTTTCCCACAACACCTTGACTACTGTGGGAAGTCATCTGATCTGGGGCTTGGTGGTATACTTGCTCTCCAGAGGACATTCCAGATTCTCCTTCGCACTTTCTTCTGTGACCAGCCCATATGCCTTTGTGTAGGTACCTTTGTGTAATGCTTTACTTCCTCCATGGGTTTCATCATGCATTCAGACAGATGTGGCATAGAGGATAGGTCATCTGCATTCCACAATGATCTTCACTGACCAGTAATACGAGCTGAACTCATGCTAGAGCTGCCCATTTCTGGCTGGTATCCAGTTAATGTCATTGGGTTGTTGGCCATATGCATTTGGAAATGAGCTCTGTACATAGTATTGGAATTTATCAAGAGAGCAATTTGAAGCAAACCCCTCTAATTTGTGGATAGTGTGATATGTGCTCCAAAGT
This sequence comes from Gymnobelideus leadbeateri, assembly GCA_011680675.1. Classification (NCBI taxonomy): domain Eukaryota; kingdom Metazoa; phylum Chordata; class Mammalia; order Diprotodontia; family Petauridae; genus Gymnobelideus; species Gymnobelideus leadbeateri. The sequence continues at coordinate 12,444 of WOXC01000614.1, read as the reverse complement.
TACTACCCATTTAGACAATGTCTGGTCCACAAAGCATGGTGACAACATCCCCCCAGGGCTCTAAGGGTGTCTTTCTAATGCTGTCAAGTTCATGGGCCTCCGCTGCTGTGCTTCCCACCATGATTATCAGTTGATATCATATAGTCAACCAGACTCAATTCACGTTTATAAAGGGGTATTTATGAAGGTGATACATTTAAGAGCAGTTTTTATGACGCACATTCTCACCAGTACATACAGCATCTGAGGGAAATGGACCCATATTTAGAGAACATATATAACAAAAAGATAACTCTCAACTTTTAGTTGCTAGAATTCCTTTTTTCCCATTCTTAGAGTGTTCAAGAAGTTCCTCCTAAGAATGATGTAGCCTCTTTGCTGGCTTCCGTGTAGAGTGATTAAAGTATATCCAGTCCACTTTTTACCCCCAATGCAGACACTGTCATCAGCTGATCCAGAGATGCTATTAGGGCACTGATGGGGAAATGGGAAATCCAATATCCTCTGGACCTTAAGCTTACAGTGTTCTCTAGCAGAAGGGAGACTGGGCAGGAAGGAGACCTAGGCTGAGGCCAGTGCTGAGGCCTCTCTTCCCATTCCAAGAGATTTTTCCTGAGGGGTACTAGACCACCACACTTACTCCAATCTCTGGGATGATACCAGTCCTGTACTAGTTTGATATTTTATAAGTGACCTCTAGGGTATGACCAATTTTCCCAATTTGAATTTTCCCAGTCAGCCAATCTGAACACAATTCTTATGCAACATCACTACAATTCTAAGGACTTCTCACACTTAATCTAAAGCCTATGACTGACTGATTGAAACTAAAGTCTGTGATTGAGCTTGATTGGGTTCACCTAGCTAAGTTACCAGCACGTGGTATCACTTAATTTAAGTGGGGTAGGATGACTTGATTGATTACTTAATGAAAACCTTACCCTTACACTCTCCTCATCTCTGCCTCCTAGCTTCCCTCATGTTTCAGTTATCCCATTTTTTTTTTTTGCAAGAAGCCTTTTGATCATCCTAATTCGATTATTTCCAATTTATCCTGTATGCATATGTGGTGTTGTACAAAGTTATTTGCATTTTTTCTCCTCCATTAGAGTGTAAGTTCCTTCAGGGCAGGCACTGTCTGTTTTTCTTTATATCCCTAGGACTTAGCAGAGTGTCTAGCACTTAATAAATGTTCACTTGATCTACTCTTATATTGACAGCAGCTTACAGATCAAAGAGAAGGGCTTTGGTGCCGAGTCACCAGCTGAGAGGGCAAGTGCTCCTAAATTCAGCTGGCATTTGAAACTGATAACTTGAAATTCACTCATCAACTCCTGGTCAGTAGTGGAGGCTTGGGTGTGGTAACTAATGCCAAAGTTCTCCTGTTATCAGTTATCTCTTTCAGAATCTTGGAATTCCTGATAAACAAGTAGACAGAACTATATTAATCACTTAGTATTTTCAGGGCACTGTGCTAAACACTGGGGCTACAAATGAAACATGCAAAGAAGCCTCTGTCCTCAAGAAATTTACATTCTAATGGGAGATTTTGTTCAGCCAAGTCTGACTCTTTATGATCCCTCTTGGGGTTTTCTTAGCAAAGATACTGGAGTGGTTTGCCATTTCCTTCTCCAGCTCATTTCACAGATAAGGAAACTGAGGCAAACAGAGTTAAGTGACTTTCCCAGAGTCCTATGGCTAGTAAGTGGCTGCAGCCAGATTTGAACTTAAAAGATGAGTCTTGCTGATTCCAGCTCCTGTTCACTATCCACTGCACTGCTTAGCTGCCCCTCTAATGGGAAAAGACAATATAAAAAGGAGAGATGGAAGTGGACTGGGGAGATATATTCCTGCTGTCATAGCTAGAGATGCCAGGGAATGCTGGGAAAAGTCTGCAAACAGACAAAATGAACTTCAAAGCTGTCCTATCAAAGCCTAGGGAGATTCAAGAGGTGGAATGTAATTTTCCAATAGCAGAGGCTGAGGGCATATCCTGGCAGGAGATGTCAGAGGAGTGCTGTTCCAGGGAGCTCACACAAAAACATTGAACAAACCACCTTCCTCCTGGCCTGTTTTGATCAATACACTGTGTCCTCCCAAAGAGTCCACAACATGGCATAAAATCCCTTCAGCATTATTATTGCATAGACTATGGGTCCCTACTCATTAGTTTCAGAAGAGAGACTAGACCCACCACTGAGCACCAATTAGTTAATAATTAGGTAGCCATAATCACAACACTTCTTCAACAAGGTATATGATATCCGTTTAACACAATTATAGATTGGTTCTTTTAATAAAGGTTCCTGGATTGATGAAAGGGCTTGCATCAGTAAAAGCAAACTGCTACGAAATTATAGCCCACAGTTCTTAACAAAATCTCCAATGGATTTCTGTGAGCTAGTACACGTAGCCTTATCTTGATCTCAAACATTTAAAAATATTCTTTATATGGTCTGGAATAAGCTCTACACATATGGCATGGATCTCATGTGATTTGGGAATCTCTGATGTTCGTTGTCAGGTGTTTGGGGTCATCAGAGTTATGAAAATATGGCTTCAGATAGTACATTTTCTACATATACCTATACAAGTAATTTTTCTGGTAGGTATTAGTAGCTGGGGTGGGTCAGGAAAGGTCTCGTCTAGAAGTTGGCACTAGAAATGAATTTGGAAGGAACTATAGACGAAATAGCAAAACTTTTCATTAGACCAGAATAACAAAGGGAAAATTCCCCTTTGTGCAAGGGGTTAAATCCCCCAGAGAATCAACACCCTTAGTATTCCATTTCCTTTTTCCTTTCTTGTCATAAGCTGTCCTACATGTCTGTAATGCACTCTGTCTTCAAGAGTTCTGAACTTCTTTCAAAGGTCAACTCAGGTACTACCTCCTTAGGGAAGCATTTTCTGATTCTTTGAATTATTAAATCTCTTATTCTCCTCCTCAATTAGATTATATTTATCTATTTAAATGTCACATTAGCTCTTCCCCATTAATATATTTGCTTCGTTAGAAGGACTTTTTTTGTTTTTATTTTGCTTAGCCACACCCTGATTAGTGTGAATATTGAATCTCCTGAAGTGGTCGAATGCATTCACATTTGCACTATTTAAAGTTATTATTATATAAAATATGATCATTGGACTCAGCCTAATGAAAATATGAAATGTGACTCATAGTAAAGTGACACTTCAGAGGATTCTTTGTTCACATTAAGGGGGCCCTAGCTATGTTTCCAATGTCTAGCTTAGTGCTTTTCACATAGAACACAATAAATGTTTATGAAGACACTTTTTTCAGCTCGGTAAAGGTGATTTTAAATTGACTTTGGTTGTTGTTTTAAAGTCCTGAAGCATAGGGAATTGGAATACAATTCCTTCTTTATGCTTTCCAGAGAAAAAGAAAAAAAAATCCTGTCTCCTAAAAAAAAATTAGAAACCAGTTTAGATATTAGAGCAATTGTGAAAACAACAATCCCTGTATATCACCACCAGAAGGAGCTCTTCAGATGGACAAACCTCGAGAAATCGACAATGGCCAAACAGTACTATAAAGAACTTGGTGGCCAAGTCAGCTTTGACTCTGAAGAGAGATACCATCATATTGTCTTACTTTCATCCTCTTTTTTGTTCCCACATTGCATGTTCTGACAATGTTTTCCCAAAATTAAAAAAAAAGAAATCCCCTGATTAGACTTTGTTATTTTTGGACTTTACAAAATTGCAGACATTTAAAAGAGCTGGGATGATATAAAAGTGAAGTGTTTAGACTTATTTAAATGATCTGGGTTTGCTTTGATCTTTGGGTTTGGGTCTGATGAGGTGATATATGGGAAGCAGATTCTGAGAAGCATTTAAAAGATTGTAAATTTAATTATCAGCAAATACAAATATTCAAATATGCAAACAGGAAATATTCTACATATTTCATTTTTTAAAGTTTGTTAGGGAATTTTTTAAAGCACATTTTCCCATTCTATTATAATATTTCACAGTTATATTTTAAAATATATCTCTTCACCTTCCTGTGATGTAATGGAATGAATATTGGGTTGGGAAGCAGAGGACCCAAGTTCAAACCCCAAATTTGCTATTTGTTATCTATGAAACTCCTGATCTCCACCCCAATCCCCAGACAGTGTCTTCCCTTTGATATTACCTTCCTTTTTTATAATATTCAGTATATATTTTTAAAAGAAGTTTTTAATTAATATTTTCCTGTTTCTTCCATCATAGTTATCCCTAATATCCTTCCCACTCCCTTTCCAAGAAAGCCATCCCATATGACAAATAGTATTTTTTTAGAGAGGAAGAAAATTCAGAAGTGATTGATACATTGAAAAAGTCTGTAAAAGTGCTAACTTTAATACCTGTAGACCTCCCACCTCCATGAAGGGCTAGTTTAGAGGTGTCTTCTCATATCTTTTATAAACCTTGGATGTAAAGATCTTTTTGCCTGAGTATCTCCATTTAAAATATGAGCACCTTGAGAGCAATGACGGCATCTGCCTTTCTTTGTAACATCAGCACTTAGCACTAAGCCCTCTGAGTCTCAAAATAAGTCTATGAGAACTTTAACTTTTCCACTTTGAAGGGTAGTTAAGGGACATAACTGAAGTTGCCCAACTAGTAAGTGGCACAGCTTTCTCTAGAAACTCTCATCTCCTGACACCCAATTTAAGACTCTTTCCCCTCTATCGTACTTCTTCCATTCTCTGACCTGAGGAACAAGGCTACCCTATGGTCTCTTTCTCCCCTTAGTGGGAGTGCACAGATGGAAAACTGTTTTCATCAACTGGTACTTCTTCACTCTTGGGCTGCTTTTGGGGGGTCTACAGTACCCAGAGAGTTTACATCCTTTGGGGGTAGGGAATCCCACAGATCTGTCTGGTATCAAAGGAACAGAGATCCAAGGAATCTAGCAACAATTATTTTTAAGTACCTCCTATGTCCAAAGCACTGTGCTAATTTCAAAAATAGAGTTCCTGTATTTAAGAGCTTATATTCTTATCAGCAGCTAGGAGGTACTGTAGGTAAAGTATTGGGCTTACAGTCAGGAAGAGCTGAGTTCATATCTGGCCTCAGAAACTTATTAGTTATATGACCATAGGCAAGTTACTTAACCTCTGTCTTTCTTAGTTTCTTTTCCTGTAAAATGGGGAGAATAATAGCATTTATCTCCCAGGGTTGCTGTGAGATCAAATAAGATAGTGACTAGAAAGTACTTGGCACAGTGCTTGGCACGTAGTAGGTACAATATAAATCATAGTTATGGTGATGATGATTATGATGGAAACAATATATACTTATACAAGTAGATATAAAATAAATGTAATTTTTCTGGTAGGCACTAGCAGCTGGGGTGGGTCAGGAAAGGTCTCATGTAGAAGGCAGCACTAGAAATTAATTTGTAAGGAAGCTAAGGACTATTAGGCAGAGGGCATCCTAGGCATGTACAAAGTCCTGGAGCTAGGAGGTGGAATACCATGTGTGAAGTACTTACTTATACTTATACTCACACAGTGTGACCTCACTAAGGTCAGTTTGGCCAAGAGTATGTCCATTTGTGCACTACTCTGTGAGCTCCCACTAAGGGGAGGAAGAGACCATAAGGTGACTTTGCTCCTCAGGCAAGAGAATGGGGGAAAAAGCCTTAAATTGGGTGTCAGGAGATGAGAGTTTCTAGAAAGGGTTGTGCAACTTACTAGAGAGGAAGGGAGTAATGCATAATGTGTCTAGAGAAGTGGATTGGGAAGGTTTGTATTTGATACTAGAGGAAACAGGAAGTCACAGGAGTTGAGTTACCTTCTGAGAGCAAACAGGGTGGGGTTTCTGACTTGCCTGCCATCAGGAAATTGATAAGGAAATTGAAGGAAGATGGTAGGTTGGGGATTTATGCTTGCTAGGGACATGCATGCTAATATGATCTGATTGTTTTTTGCTATTCTAATTAAAACCTGTATGTTAGTATGTCCTTGCCAAGTCTTTAAAGGAAATCCTGTAGTGGGATGAAGGGAGGAACTAGTAGGGTTGGTGGAAATTCCAGCTCATACCCTAGAGAGACAAGGACATGGCTACCACTGACAAAAGGGACATATATAGCCAAGGGTCAAGTTGACTCAGCTGTTCTCAGAACTAAGAAGGTTGGCAGTTACCCAAGTAACAGAGAGGCAGGGCCCCTGCTGGCTATGGGCACTTGCAGAAGAGTGGAATCTCTGGTTTTGGTTCTAGGGCAGAGGGAAGAGCTGAAGTTTGCAGCCAAGGGAGGGACCACAGGGAGCAAGAGTGTTTGTAGGACAGCTTGGCTGGCCCTAGTCATGCCTTAGGGGTGGAGACGTGTGCCTGAGGTTGGGCCCCTGGACAGAACTCAGAAAATAACTGTAAGAATGGCCTGATGCTGGTGGGATTATGAACTTATCCAACCATTCTGGAGAGCAATCTGGAATTATGCCCAAAGGGCTATAAAGGACCCAGCAATACCACTTCTAGGGTTATATCCCAAAGAGATCATAGAAGTGGGAGGAGGACCCATATGTACAAAAATATTTATAGCAGCTCTTTTCATGGTTGCAAAGAATTGGAAATTAAAGGGGTGCCCATCAACTGGGGAATGGCTAAACAAGTTGTGGTATATGCATGTAATGGAATACTATTGTGCTATAAGAAATGAGGAGGAGACGATTTTCATATTTACCTGGAGAGGCTTATACAAACTGATGCTGAGTGAGAAGAGTAGAACCAGGAGAAATTGGTATACAAATCACAGTCACAACATATGTGTGATGACCAACTATGACAGACTGGACTCTTCTCAGCAATGCAGTGATATAAGTCAATCTCGAAAGACTCATGAAGGAGAGAGATGCAACATCCAGAGATATAACTAGAAAGAGCTGAGCTTGAATCCTGATGGAAGCAAACTAACCGATCTTTTTCTTTTCATTGTTTGGTTTTATTTCTTCTTTACCATTTTTCATCCCATCTAGTACAATATGCCTTTGTAACTTGACTAATGTCTAATGTATTTGCAGATCCTATACTGGACTATATGCCGTCGTTGGGGGTGGGGAGAGGGAGGGAAGGGAAATTTGAAACTTAAGGAACTATGGAATTGAATCTTGTAAACTAAAAATAAAAAAATAAATTAGAAAAAAAAAGAATGGCCTGAGATCTGGGGCACCATTCCCCACACCCAAAGTAAAAATGAGTAAGCAAAGGAAAAAGAATCTGACCACAAACAGCTATTATGGGAATAGCAAAGATCTGGGTTCAAAAAGCCACTCTTAATTCAAAGAGAAATGTCAAATGGTAACATGCCTAAAAAGAATTCTTGGAGGAACTTAAAAAGCTCTTAAAAATAAAACAAGAGAGATTGAGGAAAAATTAGAGGGGGGGGGAGAACAATCCAAGAAAACTAAGAAAATTATGAAAAGAAAGTCAACCAATTGGAAAAAGAGATCCAAAACTTAAGGCAGAAAATAACTACTTGAAAAATAGAATTGGGCAAGAGGAAGCTAATGATGTCATGACATCAAGAAATAATAAAACAAAATCAAAAGAATGGAGGGAAAAAAAGAAGAAAATGTGAAACATCCTATTAGGGAAAAAAACAAACAAACCTGATCTGGAGAACAGAATGAGGAGAGACAATATAAGAATTGCTGGACTATCTGAAAGTTACAACCAAAAACAGAGTCTTGATTCAAGACTCATTATTACAAGGAAAATTGCTCTGAAATTTTAGAATGAGATGGTAAAGTAGAAATAGAAAAAATCCACCAATTACCACCTGAAAGAGATCCCTGGATGAAAACGTACAGGAATATTTTTCAAAGTTTCAAAGCACCAGGTTAGGGAGAAAATACCACAAGCAACAAGAAAAAACAATTTAACTACTATGGAACTACAAACTACAATAAAACCTAGCAACTTCTACATTAAAAGACCATAAGTCTTAGAACATAATATTTCAAAGAGCAAAAAAGCTGAGGTTGTGAACAAAAATAGTTTACCCAGTAAAGTTGAGTATATTTCTGAATAGAAAAAAGGAAAAGACAATGTACTGAAAGACTTTCAAGTATTTTTGACAAAAAGATTTGAATTCAATGGAAAATTCAACATATAAGATTCAGGAGTAACATAAGGTAAATATTAAAGACCAATTATAAGAGATGTAATAAAGTCAAACTGTTTACATCTTCCATGTGAAAATATTATCGGTATTGGGCTTGGGCTGAGGTGAGTATGTTGGGTTGATTCTAAGAAATAAAACTGAATAGGGAGAGGTAAAAAGGAACAATGATCTCATATAAATAAGGCATGAAAGGAAGAAGAGATAAAGGAGAAGCAAGTGGGAGTGGAGGGCTAGTAGGGCTGGAACCTTACTTTCATAGGAGCTGGGTTAAGTAGGGTATAAAAGTCTTCTAAATTTATAAAGAAACAAGGGGGAGAGGGGAAAGGATAAGGGAGGGGTTTATAAATGGGTGTACAGACTAAGAATTAGGAGGGTAGGGGAGAGGATAAGGAAGGGACTCTTAAAGGGGTGGGTAGATTAAGGAATAGGAGGGTAAAGTAGTAGGAAGTAAATTAGGTGAGTAAGGAGGGATAGGGTAAGTAGGGTGAGAAGGAGAGTGAGGAAAAACAGGATGCATGGACATATACAACTACTAATTACAACTCTGAATGCAAATGAATTAAAAACCAGAATCCAATAGTATGTTGTTTTCAAGGAATACAACTAAAATGAGGTAAGTGTGTAGAATTAAACTAAAGAGCAGGAATATTACTGTGTGAAAAAAAAGCACGGGTAGCAATCATGATCTCAAAGCAAAACTAAAAGAGATTTAAATAAAGAGATAAACAGAGAAACTACACTGTGTCACTGATATTATTCAATATTGTTTTTAAAATTCTATCAAAGCAATAGGGGAAGAAAAAGAAATTGAAGGAATCAAAATGGAAAATGAGGTAATAAACTGTTTCTTTTTGCAGACAGTGTGATATATTTGGAAAATACTAAAGATCAACTAAAAAGTTAGTTGAAATAATTCATAATTTTAACAAAGTAGTAGAATGTAAAAGAAACCTACATGAATTATCAGCATTTTTATACATCATCAACTAAACCCAGCAAGAAGAGATAGCAGGAGATGACCCATTTAAAATAACTAGACAGTATAAAATACCTGAGAGTATACCCGCCAAAACAGACCCAGAATCTACAAGAACATAATTATAAATAGTATTTCTACAAATCAAGTCAGATTTAGGTGTGTGTGTGTGTGTGTGTGTGTGTGTGTGTGTGTGTGTGTGTCTGTGTCTGTGTCTGTGTCCGTGTCTGTGTCTGTGTCTGTGTGTATGTGTGTGTGTGTGTGTGTGTGTGTATGTGTGTGTGTGCCTTCTCTTGGGTGAGGTGGGGGGAAAAGAGGAAAAAAAGAGTATAGCAGAGAACAAAAGAAAATTTAGAAGGAAGCACAGAAAACAATGTGTAGTACTAATTACATCATTTTTCAAAAAAAGTAAACAGTCTGAAATGGAAATTCATGGTTTCATATTGAATCCTCTATGTTCTGCGGTTTATAAGGAAATGTTCTCTCTTTTTTTTTTCTTGTTTTGCGTTTAAGTTTAAAATAAAAATTAAAGAAAAAAGAAGTTATGTTTTCTTTTTTTTCTTTTCTTTTTTTAAATTTTTTTTGAAGTTAGGTTTTCTAGTCTTCAATGCAGGGCTCTTTTCATCAAAGTACCTCATCAGTTTCTTTGCTCGCCTATATGAGGCACTGTGCTAAGCACTGGGAATACAAATACAGGCAGAAAGAAAGGCAGCCCCTGACCTCAGAGGACTTATATTCTAACAAATAATACAGATATAATTCTGAAAAGATGCAGAAAATATTTATGCCTAATTAAACCATACTAGGCAAGTGGGGTATCCCTGCTTTCATGGAACACCAAGAAATGTGATGCCTAAGACACTTCTGGAATTTAACAGGAAATTCTTCTTTAACAAACAATTGTGAGAACTTAGTGCAAGGCCCATATGAGTTTTAAGGAGCCCTTTTGACTGTGGCTGTGGTTTGTCTTTCATTCTCCAAGAGGACCATGGCATCTGGGAGATGATGACATGCCTTGCAATTGACTTTGATTTGAGTGAGGGAGGGCTGTGCAAGGTCACCAGCCTCACTTTCTCCTCCAGAGCCATGTGGGTCCAGTGGCCAGATATGGATCAGGAGGACTGATGATGACCCAGGATGCAATGGGAGACCTTGACCCTTTTAAGTTAAGTTCTTTTCAGGTACTCACTTTGAGTGAAGCAATACCCATTCAGTAAATAGACTTCTTGAAGAAGTGAGTCAAGGGATGGCCCCTTTAATTAAAACATTTTATTTTTTTTTAATTAATTTATTAGTTTAGTTTCAGTTAACAAGTTTCAATTCCATAGTTCCTTGATTTTCAAATTTCCTTTACTTCCCTCCCCCCTCCCCACACAACAGCATATAGTCCAGTATATGATCTGCAAATGCATTCATATTAGACATTATTCCAATTACAAAGGCATATTGTACTAGGTGGGATGAAAGATGGTAAGGAAGAAATAAAACCAAACAATGAAAAGAACAAGATCATTTAGTTTGCTTCCATCAGGATTCAGGTTCAGTTCTTTCTAGTTATATCTCTGGATGGCGCATTTCTCACTTTCTTGAGTCTTTCGGGATTAACTTATATCACTGCATTGCTGAAAAGAGTCCAGTCTGTCATAGTTGGTCATCACAGATATGGTATGTCTGTGATTGTATACAGATTTCTTCTGATTCTACTCTTCTCGCTCAGCATCAGTTTGTTTAAGTCTCTCCAGGTAATTATGAAATCCGTCACCTCCTCGTTTCTTATAGCACAATAATATTCCATTACATTCATATACCACAATTTGTTTAGCCATTCCCCAATTGGTGGGCACCCCTTCAGTTTCCAATTCTTTGCAACCACAAAAAGGGCTGCTAAAAATATTTTTGTACATATGGGTCTTCCTCCCACTTCTGTGATCTCTTTGGGATATAACCCTAGAAGTGGTATGGCTGGGTCAAAGGGTATGAAATTATTTATAATCCTTTGGGCATAATTCCAGATTGCTCTCCAGAATGGTTGGATAAGTTCACAACTCCACCAGCAATGTATTAGTGTTCCAATTTGTCCACATCCTCTCCAGCATTTGTCACTTTCTTGTTTTGTCATCTTAGCCAATCTGACTGGAGAGATGTGGTATCTCAGAGTTGTTTTGATTTGCATTTCTCTAATTAATAGTGATTTAGAGCATTTCTTCATATGCTTATAGATATCTTTAATTTCTTTCTCTGAAAATTTCCTGTTCATATCCTTTGACCACTTATCAGTTGGGGAATGACTTGTATTCATATAGATTTGGCTCAATTCTCTATAAATTTTAGAGATGAGTCCTTTATCAGAGACACAGGTTGTAAAAATTCTTTCCCAATTTCCCACCTCCCTCTTGATCTTGGTTACATTGGCTTTGTTTGTGCAGAAGCTTTTCAATTTAATGTAATCAAAATTATCCATTTTGCATTTTATAATGCTCTCTAATTCTTGTTTGGTCCTAAAGTCTTCCCCTCTCCACAGATCTGTCAGGTAAACTATTCCTTGCCTTCCCAAATTGCTTACAGTATCATCCTTTACACCTAGATCATGCACCCTTTGGACTTGATTTTGGTATATGGTGTTAGATAATGGTCTATGCCCAGTTTCTGCCATACTGTATTCCAGTTTTCCCAGCAGTTTTTGTCAAATAGTGCATTCTTATCCCAAAAACTGGGGTCTTTGGGTTTATCGAACAATAGATTGCTATATTCATTAACTGCTGGGTCTCCTGCACCTAATCTATTCCATTGATCCACTAATCTACACCTCTGCCAGTACCAAGCAGTTTTGATGACTGCTGCTGTATAATACAGATTAAGATCTGGCATAGCTAGTCCACCTTCCCTAGCGTTTCTTTTCATTAATTCCCTTGATATTCTAGACTGTTTGTTTTTCCAAATAAATTTTGTTATTATTTTGTCTAACTCTAGAAAGTAGTTTTTTGGTAAATTGATTGGTATGGCACTAAATATATAGTTTAGTTTGGGTAAAATTGTCATTTTTATTATATTAGCTCGACCCAGCCATGAGCAATTGATATTTTTCCAACTATTTAGATCTGCTTTTATTTGTGTGAGAAGTGTTTTGTAGTTGTGATCATATAGATTCTGGGTTTGTTTTGGCAAGTAGATTCCCAAATATTTTATAATGTCTACAGTGACTTTAAATGGGATTTCTCTTTCTATCTCTTGCTGTTGAGTTTCATTAGAGATGTACAGGAATGCTGAGGATTTATGTGGGTTTATTTTATATCCTTCAACTTTGCCAAATTTATTTATTGTCTCAAGTAATTTT